>SZWC01001861.1:183440-200764 GCA_023375785.1 Penium margaritaceum | reverse complement strand
GGGGGGGGGCGGGGGTTGGGTGGATGCATGGCTGGGTGGGTGGGTAGGTGTTTGTGGAATGGGGGGGGGGGGAGTTGGGGTTGTATGGCTCAATAGGGTTTGTTGCATATTATGTTTGACATCCTTTTCCCTTCCTCTCCTTGGGTTCCTCATTTTGCTCCTTCCATAGCAAATGGAGGAAATGAATCACGTCATGTACACTCAAGGAGTGATTCACCTTATATAGAAATTCATGATGGCGGCATGAGTGTTTCCTCCACCATTCCGGCACAAGAGCGAAGACCCATTGAAGTCCCAACAAGTCTACGATGGCTCGTGCTTGGTGCTGCTAATCTTCTGAAGTCCTTTGTTTCTTTTTTTCTTTCTTTCCCTGGAACTTCCGAAAAGAAAAGCACCAATATTGCTATGGTGTTTTTATTTGCGAAAAGTGTTGTTTTATTTAAGCATGGCACACATATTGTTTTGAGCCGTATTGTTTCAATAGAAGATGTAGGTCTCAGGCCATCTTCCTTTTTCAGACAAGGTGAGGAAGCACAAATAGATCAATATGAATGTATTTTTGGGATTCCTTGTAAACATGTCTTCACCATGGTGCAAAGACAAAACCTAATTGAAGGAAGAACCTGCATTTGGATACTCATTGAAAAGTTTTGTGCAGATTTCTTAGCATTTCCGCTTTCAAGGTGGCAACATTACATGTATAATACTCACATCCTGCAGGATTGACGCAAGGAGAAGGGTTTTCCTTGAGGGACAGATTTAACACTTGAAGGAACCATAGCATATAGAGCAAGAGCAATTGGTAAGCACACATAGTGGATAGTTGCTGGGGGACACCAGCCAGGCTGTTTGGCGTAGCATATTAGCTTGCCGAAGAAAAACCCAAACCAAATGGTTAGTATGTACCTCACTTTGCATACATGTAGATGACGGTTGGCTAATGCTTCAAATTCAGAATCCTGAGCCCAATGTTGGTGGTGTGTGAGACTCGGTGACATCTGGACTTGTCGCTACAGCTCGACGAGTCGCAGGGACACTCGACGGCTACTTTAACATCGTCATCACCATGAGGCAAGCCCTAATGTGCTCTCCAATGTTTTCTCGGTGAGTACCTCTCGGGGTCCTTTTTATCATTTTCCCGGTGGCACTTAATGACATCACATTTAGTGATCCAGTTGCATAGAGTTCATGTTTCTGCATGTCACTCTTCTTTCCGTTTGTCATTTGGACACTTGAGGAGCCTGTATGTCACTCGGTTATCCTCTAATGTTGTTTTGGAGGTTGTAGCTAGGTTCGGCTATTTCCTCACTGGTTGGTAGGAGTTGTGTGTTTGGTTGCACGGACGTGGGTGAGACTACATCTACACACTTGTTTGTTTGTTTTTTGTACTTTTTACATCTACGTTTCAAATCATATCTTTTCTATATCGGCAGGGCCGGTTCTGCCCTCCCACCTCGCAATAGTGAGGTGGTGGTTCGCAACCACCCCTTGCTATTGCGAGGGCTGGCCGGTGGCCAGCCATGCGCTGGCCACGGGTCGGCTGGCGGCCGGCTGGCTGGGTAGGCGGCGGCCAGTCAGATGGCCGGCCGGCCACCCACTATCAAGCAACCAGCCAACATTCGAGCTGGTGGCTGGATCCGCGGCCGTGAGGCCTTGAGGGCCTTGAGGGAAAGGCTCACGGCCTCGTGCCCTCGCCCTCTCTTGCCCTCCTTGCCAGCGAGCATGTACTAGCGATATAGCGAAAGCGAGAGCGAGGGGCGCACAAGAGAAGTCGGCACGAAATCGCCGACTGTGCCTCGCACGGGACGATTTTTTGTTAACACGTCAAAAACAAGACTAGAGCTTGTTTTGGTCTAAGTACGAGTTTCAAAACCAGGAAAACTCGTGCAAACTCATGAGTTCGAGGTGATCCCCTCTCATTTTGCACCCAGAATGAGGGGCAAGTCAAAAACAGATATGGACCTCCAGAGACTTGAAATATTCAACTCTCCCTCCATGGGACGTTCATGATGATTACCCAAAGAGTGATACGGAGGAAGAAACCCCTCGAGCGAGCTATAAACTTCATACCATGAACTCTGACGACGACTGTCGTGCAAGAGCTAGAGACTCAACCGTTATAGTGGTTTTGAAAGCAGGATGACCCTCACGACCAAGTGTGCGACATTGCATGCAGCTACAAAGGATATAAAACACTGCGAGTAACTAGAATAGTAGTAGGAACGCCAAAGAGGGGTACGGATTTAAAACTCAATTGTTTTAAGTGCCATGAATTGCGTTGGAAAGCTCTTGACGAGCTCTATTTCTTCCTCCCAGCTCCCCTAAGCTTCTCCCACTGTTCAGGGAATGAGGTAGTTTTTTCTTGGACGGGATGGGGAGTGCCCATCCCCAAAACCATCACTTTCCCCTTGTACTCAAGACGCACACCTTCATCCTTCAACTGAAAGTTATGATTTTTCTCCCTAACAACATAGAATCTCATGGCCTGAGAGGAAAAGTAAGAGGTAGAAGGCAATGCTTGGGGAATTTTAACAGGCCTCCCCATCGCCCTGGGGCACAAAGCAGCAGTCTCCAAGATGGGAAGGGACACGCCAAGATGAATCAAGAGAAGGCCAAGGAAGACTAGAAGACAAGAAAGAAGAAAAGAGGAGTGAGGGAGGAGTGTGCAAGGGTGGGAACTATAAGTTAGAGTTGACCCTCCTCCCATCCTCTTCCACAGGAGCGATTCTCAAGTGTGCGTAATTCTTTGTTCTTTTGGTCTTGATTCTCTTTTCCTAGAATTTCTAGCTTGCCTAGTGTCGTGAGTCACTGTTTAGGGTTTTCATAGAATCCACGTGATTCTGTTGAACCTGGCGACGTAGAAAATAGGATTTTTTTACGATGTGATTGTGCCGATGGTGGCGGCCTAGAAAGATATAGGAACTTTTTAGGATTGCCTCACTGATATTGCGAGGCAAGAGACTTTGAGAGGCGAAACCGTCTCGATGCCGTGTGGTGACCCTCACAGTAGTCTTCCCGTTCTAGTTATACGGGCGACAAAATGGCAAGTGCAAGACCGTCCAAGAACAACAAGGTCAATGTGGTGATGGCCTCAGCACACGCCCTCGGTGGACTTGAAGTTTTGGGAGTGGTTGTAACGAGCACGGTTGCTACAAAGACAACCGTACCACCAAAGGCAACTGACACAAGTTTTTTTTAGACGGAGAAGCATCCAATAGCCTAAGAAATGCTTGACGAGCACATAAGCATGCACGTGGACGATTGCCACGGGTCAGTGGATGCGCTCGAGGAGCACCACCCAAGAATGAACCTTGACAAAGAACACGCTCTTGACGGCGGTGAAGGCGACAAGGATCATGGTTATTGCCAATGTGGTACAGAAAATTTGAGCTTATCACTCGAGATGGACAATGCGCTCGCTGGATTGTCCAAAACTGCTGACAACAACGAGGCTCCAGATAGCAGTATAGACACCAAAATCAGCCACATGGGAGTTTCTTGCAAGCACAAGCCGGATGACGTCGTCGTGAAGGTAATTCGTAACCGCAGTTGGGGGCTTGTTAAGCTGGCTTCTAAGGCGGCGGGCCAACTCAAGATCACCATTGACGATCGAGGTGCGGCACCATCCGGAGGAGAAGGGACGGAACCCCCTTCCTATGATGTGGGTGCGATGGGACAGACCCACGCCCACTCAATCGTGGTCGCTGGCGACAACCTCCTCCAGAAGGTGGTACTCCTCGGAGGCGTGTACATGAACCGTACTCTTTTACTGTGGGTAAAGGTGCATGGAAAACAAGAGGCCCTTAAGGCTATCGCTCATGGTATGACAACATCAGAGCTGAATTTTGTTTTTTCCAACTTGCTGGCCTACATCGGGCAGAGCATCACGTACCTTCATCGTGAGAGGTAACTACAGCACTTGGGCGCTCATGAGGTAACCCATCGATGCGACGACCTCGACGAAGCATTACACAGTATGACCCAGTTGAATACCAACAAGGGCAAGGTGGTGATGGCCTTAGCAGACACCCTCAGCGGACTTGAGGTTTTGGGAGCCTCCGTAACAAGCACGAATGCTAAACCAAAGACAACTGTACCACCAAAGGCAACCGACGCAAAACTCATTGACACAGAGAAGCATCCGATAGCTGAAAAAATGCTTGAAGAATGCATAGACATGCATGTGTGTGACTGCCACGGGACACAAGATGTGCTTGAGGAGCACCACCCAAGCGTGGACCTCGACAAAGAACACGACGCTGACGATGGTGAAGGCGGCAAGGATCGCGATCATTGCCATTGTGGTGCAGGAAAATTGAGCAAACTTGAGATGGATAAGGCGCTCACTGGATTGTTCGAAGCTGTCGACAGCAGCGAGTCTGCCAACATCAACATAGGCACCAAAATCAGCCACACGGGAAGTTCTTGCAAGTACGGGAAGTTCTTGCAAGGGATGTTGCAAGGGAAGAGGTCCTCAAAGAACAAGGCATCGTAGGAATCCACAACGTGATGCCAAACTGGGTCCTAGAAGCGTTAGACCTTGGATTGACGTGAGACACCGATCAAGGTGTAGAGATGCCCGTGAGGGACAAGCTTGCCATCCCGCTAGTCTTCGGTAAGCCATACTTTGGCGACGCACCCCCACACGATTGGCTCGCTGATCGCACCATAATGTGTACAGCGTGGCCTGGCGAGAAACAGGGCCATGGGGAACGCAGTTCCATACCCAGGTCATGTAGGACATGGCTTCAAAGAGGAAGCCCTTGGACAAGGCGGACTTGACATGCATGGTGCAGACAACATGGTACTTCCTCTCAACAAACAGGGATTTGGGGCTATCCAAGACATGAACCAAAGACCTCACCCTCATCAAGGGTGCGCTCTACCATTGAGCTCATAGCCTGTTAGAAGACTTGCAAACAACCTAAGGGAGAACCAGTACTCGGAAACAATGTTGTGCTACGGAGTCCTAGGGGCGGACATTTCATGGGGAACCCCATGACCAGCGAGATATGCACTAGTACCCTCCATGTACTCTTTGCTTAAAATTTGCAGAGGGTGCAACCGTACTCACGCTCAATCACGAGGTACCCTAGTGAACTTTGAATTCGACGAATGACTTGTGCCATAATTTTTTCGATGATGTTTTTGGTGTCTTGTAATTATTTAGGGGGTACATTTGAATTCGACGAAACATAGGGGGTGTATCCTTGAATTCGACGACATGGGGTATTTCAATAATTACATCGACGATTCCTACTACATGCTTTCGCTCCTCGCTCTCGCGTTCGACTCTGTGCGAACGCGAGAGCGAGGAGCATTCGACCATTCGACATTTCGAATGGCCGATCGCTCGTTTCGCTCACGTTTGTCGTTCCACCGAACGGCAAACGCGAGGTGGGGAGCGTTCGGTGGCCTCGACAGCCACCGAAACTCAACCCGGAGTGTTCGAACATCGCTGACCACATTAAACTAAAAAATACAACACATAGATGCAAGACACAGAACAGTGAGGACCCGGTTAAAAAATGGCAAACCCATAAGGGTAGACTGTTAAATTCGACTAAGTTATTTTAGAATTATTTTGGTGGCACTTTTAAATTCGACGAAAACCCTTTTTCGATGAAATTCGACCATGAAAAAATAAGTTAATATCGAAATCAAAGTTCACTGGGGTACCTGACACTGCTCCCGGAGACCATGTTGCTCTCCCTGCGGAGGCAACAACCCAGCGATAGCGGGAGTAGTAATCCATGAGGGTGAGCACATACTGGTCCCCCTCGACGACAGACGCAACTGGGAGAGGACCCATGAGGTCCGAGTGGACNGGGTAGACTGTTAAATTCGACTAAGTTATTTTAGAATTATTTTGGTGGCACTTTTAAATTCGACGAAAACCCTTTTTCGATGAAATTCGACCATGAAAAAATAAGTTAATATCGAAATCAAAGTTCACTGGGGTACCTGACACTGCTCCCGGAGACCATGTTGCTCTCCCTGCGGAGGCAACAACCCAGCGATAGCGGGAGTAGTAATCCATGAGGGTGAGCACATACTGGTCCCCCTCGACGACAGACGCAACTGGGAGAGGACCCATGAGGTCCGAGTGGACAAGCTCCAGCGGGTGCCTAGCACGAGAGGAGGAAGCAAGGTAGGAGGTTCCATGCATCTTGTCATGGGCTTAGTCAATGCACTCGATGTGGCAAAGCGACGGGAAAGTGGAGGGATCAGGTTCGAGCGTGAGCTGAGTGCAAAGCATGCTCTCAATAGCGTCCAATTGTACATGGCAAAGGTGACGGTGGAGGAGGTGCACATGCTGGGGGGAAAGAAAACTGGTGAAAAACACTTGTGCAGTGTCGAAAAAGGGAGGGGACACAAATGAAGGAAGTTGAGAGACGTGCCAGAGGTTGTCACGCCAAACAGCACGGAACATGACCTCACTAGACGGGCAAAGGGAGACGGTGCCAATGCCACAAGAGTGACAGACATCCATGCTCATGAGGTCAAGAGTTGTGATAGAAAGGAGGATGAGTTATAAAACTTGTACATATAGCACATCGGTTACAAAGACGTCACTGGATAGACCACAAAAATGAACGACGCCAACACCACGGACTGACAAAATCTGCCCGCACCCCGTCCGGACACTATGAAAATTCCCAACCGGAACAAGCATGTTCAATGCCTGGCGATAGGAATTCATGAGATGTGTGGCACCGGAGTTGATGATCCAACTGCCATCGGGGTCATGGGCCCAGACCGTGACGTTAGAATGAGCGACGAAACAAGACATGGGAAGGGAGGCGGAGATCGCAAGCTGAGCATACGGGACAGATACGAAACGATTATGGTAGTCATCCAACTGTACGACATCATCCAAAGCAGGTACCGAAGGGCAACAGGTAGAGTCCTTGAGGTCCTTTTGGAGGTCGTTCTCTGTCTAGTAGTGGGATACCTCTCAGCTAGCAGTCTCACAACTAGTACTTCCCTTGGTAGGAGGCGTGATGCTAAGCTGCGTGGTGGTGAAGCTCCGCAACAAGCGGATTCGAGCGGTGGAGTTGATGGGTGCCACAGACTACAGGATCACAACTCCAGACGAGGAATACGCACTCCACTAAGACGGAGGCTCAAGGTAGTACACCGACTATGTCGATACGTTCTTTTGCTGCTACAACGTTGGTGCATAAGGCTATGGTGAGACATACTATTGCTATTGCTGTTTATGGAAAACGGATAGCGGAAGCTGTGGTCAAGGCTGAGGAGCCGGCTAAGGGTTGGAGTAGGTGGTGGCCACAGTGTTGTCACAAGAGAAGGGAGTGCCTATGTTAGCAACGGAGGTGCCAAGGCGGCACTCACGCTTATGGTACAAGACAACAAGAAGGCCTCGTCAGGGTGGATGGGGTACGTGTACCATCCGTGCCCCATCTTGCTGTAGTTGTGGCAGGTTAGGGTAGTGCCACCTGAGGGAGAATTCTTCCCCTTACCTTTGTCCTTCTTACCTGTCTTTCCCTTGCCCTTTACGCTCCCAAAGGAGGAAGTACAAAGGAAAGGGATAGTCGAGCTTCTGGAGGTGGCAGCTATGGTTGTGGAAGAGTAACCGCATTGAAGCTGCGTATCCCTATGTGCCTCCTCCATGTAGAGAAAGAGGTCATATGCCCAGGTCATCAATGTGCCCTAAGCCAGCAGCGCCTCGAGGATGGGTAGGTTGTAGGGGACAAAAAAAAGATAAACTGAGGATTGGCACCATTCTTCATGGTGAGAAGGGCATTAAGCGGGGGAGGCGCTACTGTTCTGAAGTGGCGTAGGTTTTTTGTGCATGCCGCCGGTAGGTGGTGAAGGACTCAGACTTCATCATGTGAAGGGCATTGAACACCTTTAGGAGGCAGCTGGAAACTGACTGGTCGGAAGCGCGATATGGCCGTGTCAACGTGTCCCAAGCCCGGCGGTGGTCATTGCTGGTGTCGTTAGCAGCGTCACCGAGAAATGGCTCCAAGGTAGTGTGATGAGCATCGGGTACGTCAAGGATGAGTACGTACACAACACGACCCGCCTCAAGCGCCTGCTCCGGGATGACGTCGTCATGCGGAAGGGTGTAGTATGGCGACATGCCCTCCCTTCTACCAGAATACGGCAAAGAAATTCCCAGGACACGGACTGCTCATCTCCAATGAGACCATGAGGAGGGGCCTTGAAGTCTTTGCACAAAGAGGGGCTGACCGCTCCTGTGCCTAGAACGCTAATAACTGTCTGCTATTGTTGTTGCACCTGTTGTTACGCTATCGTGTGCACTGTCATAGTCAAAGAAGGACCGGGCTGTTCGTGGAGGAGAGTGTGGCTAGCACAGGTTGCGACAAACATGTGGTGTAATTGATCGACCTTGCATTGCATATCTGCTATGGGGTATGTAGTGGACGGTTTTGCAAAGCTATCCTGCTTGTCAACAACATTGTCTTGACTGGGCATTGCCGCTGCTACTTAGGCTACTGACGCACGAAGTGCTGCTACCACTTCTGCTGCTACTGCTACCACGGCCACTATTGTTGCTACTTTTTCCAATGCTACTACTAGCGCTGCTACTGTTGTTGCTTCCACTATTACTACTTCCTTGAATGCTACTTCTGCTACTGCCGCTTCTAGCGCCCCATGCCGGGTTCATGCGTAGTCTCACCTCATTTAAGAGCTGGATGATAAAAGTAGTCCGAACAAAATCTGAATGTGTTTCTCGCTGATTTGGGATGATGGAAAAAATGACCTCCAGTCCAGAAATTTGACTGTGGTGAAGGTTTTAATTTTAAACTTTCAGTTCTAAAATATCAAGGTTTTTAAAATCAAGCAAAATTTAGACCAAAAGGTGCCCCGGACTGTGCTTAATTTAATGGTAGAAGTCTTGGCTTGAAAAGGTGAAAAAAGTGTCAAAATGACGGAGTTTTTTGCTCAGATCGAAATGTTTGAAAAATATGGATCGGTGATGCGGGACAATTGATACTAAAGGCCACAGACCACCGAGCGAGTCGCACATGGTGGCTATAGAAACTTTGTGAACTTATCTGTTGAACGAGCCTATGCGCACAGTATTATATGTCCATTTGAGTCCGATGTAGTCGAGCGTAGGGGACGTGGGTGGCTGAGGGGATTTGAGTCTACGTCTCCTCCTCATTCGTGTGATTTCCAGGGTGGTGCGAGGATAGAGCAGTAGCTACAAATGGTGCTCCTGCCTCCTTCCTCTCCCTCTTGGGTGTCTGGTAATGTCGCTACTGCTGGTCATTGCTATTACAGCTATGTCTGACACTTTTGATGCTGCTACTGATGCTATGTCTCTGTTGCTACTGTCCCTCTTGCTGCTATTGTTGTTACCGCTATTATAGGGTGTCACTCAAACCTCTTCTTGACGTGTCCATGTGTATCATTGCCAACAAGTTGCCTCATGTCGATGCGCTGGCCCCTCACCTCCTTACATCAAACGTAGGGGTCAGAGCTGTCAAAAAAGAACCAACAGCATTTCCCTTGGCCTAGTGGTTTCGGGAAGCATTCTGATGCCGCCACCAAGTAGGTCACTGCTACCAGGAAGCATATTGCAACATTTCCTATGTACTAGCGCATATGGGGGTCCACCAGAGTAGTCACGAAGTTGTACGCCACTATTGTTGCTACTACTGTGTCTGTTGCGGTATGGATCTGATACCTGAAAGGAACTAGCTAGTGCCCAGGTTGGGGTAGTGGCTTTGTTGGTGTAGTGCGCGGGAACCCACGCTTGTTGCTGTCTAGTGCACTAGAATCTAAGACTGAGAGCTCTAGTTTGTTACTCAGAAGTGCGCGCTGTGCTGAGAAAATTTTCTGACATCAGCGCGGATACTTGGCTATCCAACAGGTTGCACATAAATACCCGAATGCAATCAATTTATGGTTGCGTTAACCAAAAAGAAGATTGCTTATGCTCTTTCCAGGATTATATCAGAGGGTGAAGAGGGAAGGCGATGAAATTGGTGGGTTGGTATCGTTTCACTCAGCTCCGGATGATGAATTCTAGGAGAGCCTCAAGTGTAAATGTTAGCAAAACAGTAGATGAAACTTGAATGTCCACGCACTCTTGTGTCGTGCTGAAACATTTAAGGAAATGTGGCTTCGAAGTATCCAAAATGGAATTTCAAAGGCCTTAAATGTCATAAATCTGTCTTGCAGAGGACCTCGATGATATAAATTATATTTTTATGTCGTGCAATGCCTTCATGCAAAAATCCTTGTTTTGCATTAATCATAAGGTGATAGTCAACATCATAGAAAGGTGTCCATGGGTCTAATAAAGACGACGGCAAAGTTACAAGGTACCCGATTCCAGAAGTTGAAAAGCACTATCCATTCCACATTGCAGATTGAAGAATTGATTAAAAACCTGAATCATAGTTTCTATGGTTTGTAATGCCCTAATTTCCAAAATTTGATCTTAAGATGACTTGCACCCCGAGTAAGGCACATGTTACTTGGATAGCATGGTTGTATATCAAGTGTGGCACCGGGATTGACGGCATTCATCCATCAACGTGCAATTTGACCACAATAGATTCAATTTCGGAACTAAAATTGACAAACGCACCGCCAAAGGGACGGCCTACATCTACCCTAATAATGGCTACATTCGGATAAAAATTGATCCCTCTTGGGCTCATCCCTGTTGCATAATTAGGTTCCTCCCTTGTGGCCAGTGTGCAGAAATTCCTTCCAAAATGATTTTCGAAAACAAGCAGGCTCAAATCAAGCCTGGATGAAGCTGTCAAAGAGGAAGAGGTCAGCAAAACGGACCCTTATCTCTTGATTTTGGTTGTCAGCATGCATTTTTGACCCTTACTCCTGAACGATTATGAATTTAAGAGACAGAGAACTCCGCAAGGCCTTGTAGCCAATGTGAAAAAACTTGGCCGTGGTTGTTTGAAATAAACAAAAAAATCCTTCGTTAATGACAATCTGAATTTAGGCGGCATTTCGGTATCTTTGGACTAATGGATTTATTTATTCAAGACAATTGGACGAGGAGAAATCGAGCCCGTCGTCCTATGCGGTATGGGCATAGGATATACGTCAAAATCTCATCACGGCAACTCTTTGAGCCATTTGGGCAGTGAGAAAATTTGTGCCGGGTGCTGAGTTTGACCCCCCTCCTGACGCGAACTGCCTGTCGTGGGGATTCGTACCCAGATATTGCCGAACAGCCTTCTGGTTACTCAGAGAGCCCTGTTCTGGGAGAACCCTCCCATTGGATGTCTATGTTGTGGGGGGTGAAGGACAACATGACGGCCGACGAAATGAAACGTGGAGAAACGTGCAACAAAACCGGATGATGCTTGCATCGATTCGTCCGGCACCGGACGAATCGATGCCAACATGATTTGACGAACCAGGCATGCATTACATAACACACTGGCCAATCAGAAGCAAGAAACGAGTGAGAAGGGCGAGTGCGAGTGTGTCGCTTTCGCCACTCGACGAATGGCGAGAACTCGTTGTATCTCGCGGGTGAGTCATTTTTGGGAACTGTTTCGTTGAACCAGAGACCGGAATGTGTGTTCGCGAGAAACTTCATTGAGCCTGCTAAGAAAACGAAAAGGTCTCAATCGATTAGTGTTGCTTTCTACTCGCTCTCTACAACAGTACAAACGCGCCTGGTTTCCAACGATAGCAGGTCCTCACATCTGTGCGGCTTGAGAGTAGGCATGCACTAGACATAAAAGTACGAAGTCGACATTTACAATTTTCTGGCAAGCGAAACAGGCACCTACAATCGTCGCGATCTGGACCCGTCGCCTCGCGACCAGGCGAGTCGCAAACCATGTGGTTCGCATGTAGTTGCCCTCTGGCCGTGGATCTTCTTCATTATTCGGTTGCTATGCTGGATGCTCGTTCGATCAGCAGGCAATGGAGCATCCTTTGTCCGGAAAGTGATTATGGCAACAGCCATAATCGGTTGCACGGGAATCGTTTCCGTGCATAAAGGTCTTTGAGATAGCCTTTCACAAACTATGACTTCAATACTGAGAATGGCTTTGCTCTCACAAAAACCACAAGTACTTGGCCAAGATATAGATCCCATCGATGGCCGTGGTTTCGAATCTCACAAAAATGGACACAATCCCTCAATCCACTGTTACGTGTCTCAATTCCACTTTCCGAAGACAGAAAATTAGAAACATCGGTTTTGCTTTCATGCACATTCCTTCTGAGCGGTGGCTAGGGAGGGGTGGGTGGGCGAGGCAATCTCACCCATCACTTTGAGACATCGGCATTTGAGGATACTGGAAATTCGAGGAAAGGATGTGAAACACGTTGATTGGTAGCGTGGATGTCCCTATGCGGGAAAACACCAAGGTGAAGTTGGTGTCCTCTGCTCACTTCCGCGACAGACAAACCAAGATATCCACGAACAGCCTGCTTGAATAACCATGAGAGTGGGTTTTCAATGCCGAAGCCACAGCTCCGGCATCACAAGACAGAGACGGGCCACAAACTCCGCATTAATGATTCCGTCTTCCCAGTCAAGAATCTTCACCGGCCGACAGCTCGGAAAGAGATGATGAAGAGATGAAGAATTGTGCAATGACAAAGACATCCTTCTGTGGCTGGTTGTATCGTATTTACGAAATCCGGCTTTCTTCTGATATCATATCTTCTCCGTAACCACTAAGCAAATTCTTTTTCTTCAAAGTAATGTGACGTCCTATCATGCACCTTCATCCAAAAAACATCTGAATCAGATTTCTATGGCTAACTAATAAATATTTTTATCTTTATCCATTGATGCATGGATAATCTAACTCATCTCATGCATAAAAAAATTATATTGCCAATATTCTTGCCTCATTCCATGGCACTTCAACTCCTACCTTTCGTTCCGCTTTAAAATAAAGAAGGTATTCCTATAAACAGTTCATAACATAATGAAATATAAATATTCAAAAAATTAAAACAAAAAGTTCTATTCAATTTTGATTCTGCAAGCAACGCATGAGTGGGGTTGCGTGTGGATGGATTCTGCAAGCAACGCATGAGTGGGGTTGCGTGTGAATGGATTCTGCAAGCAACGCATGAGTGGGGTTGCGTGTGGATGGATACAACAAGCAACGCATGAGTGGGGTTGCGTGTGGATGGATACTGCAAGCAACGCATGCATGGGGTTGCGTGTGGATGGATACTACAAGGAACACATGAGTGGGGTTGGGTGAGGCTCTCTTGTTTGGACACAGTTCCCTATGCTCTTGCGATCATTGGCTTGTAAATTGAGCCCCATCGTGGGAAGCATGATTGCAACAGAGTGAGTCAGTCTTAGGTTGTGCAAAGCATGATGAGTGGAGCTCCACCTACGTGTGGGTGGAAGCCCCGGGGCTGTCTGATTGGCAGCTTCTTCATCCACTGACCTACCTGCGCAGCCATGTTCATGGCCCTCGCAGCCGTAGCGCTGCCTCATGCAAGGGACGTGCATGCCTGTGTGCGAGGAATGTAAAATTTTCGTTCCACGTGTGTGAAATTTATGGGAACCAGCATGTGCACTTTTGAAGACACTGTCTCGTCCTATTCTTTTTTCTTTCCCAACAGATTGTTGTGGTGAGCCAAAGTCTCCCGCCTTTCTTTTTCTCTCTGCTCTAGCTGCTATGTGCTCCAATTTGTGTTATCACACGTGACGATACTGGGAGCTTTTTCTTCTCTGTTTCTTGTGTCTTCCGTGCTACAGGCGGGTCCTGGTTTGGAGCATAGAGTGGGTGAGATTCTCTCCTCATTTTTGTCTTCACCGTCGGCTTCGCCTGCGCTGTTAGGAGCAACAAATACTGACAGTTGCCAAGTTGTTGTGGAGATGGAAGCGCTGATAGAAAAGCCACGTGGTGAGCAAAAACCTGTTGCCGAAGAGGCATCCAGGTTTTGGCAGTCAGTCCACCTTCATGGCAACCTAGAATGATTTTGAAAAATGAAAATGGAAAATTACAAAAACAAATTAGGCTATTCTAAGGGCCATTTCAGATCCTATACATCTTGTATAGGACGTTTGCTCAAATAACCCATTATAAAGACCTTCATCAATGGACTAATGCTTCTTCAAGTTTATGACTGAAAGGCTTGCTTTTCAAATTTAGGTTTATGCTCTTCCCTGTATTTTGAACTAGTGAAATATTTCAACAAGTTAGAAAAAATTATCTGGTGGCCATATTGTTATGTATGAATCTGATAGCCACTTGCAAACTTTGTAGATGCCATAACTAGACAATGCTTTTCATGTATGAGTGAAATTTGGCTTGAACAACAACCTTTGTTATACAATTATAAAACCCTCCTACTAGAAGAAAACAAGATTAGCACCAAAAGGCATTGGTATGATGTACCTTTCTTCCAAATGGTTTCCCATGAGTATCTGTTGAATACACCAAATGACATGATATCATAGTCCAAATATGAAACGAATAAAGATAATACCCCATATAAATTGCTTTCTTTAGATCAGAAAATGGTATGTGTTTTACATTACACACATTTTGAACAATAACAGGATAGCTTGCGCATGGCTTGCACTTAAAACGTAAGCTGTTAGATTAAACCAATTTGAGAATATAAGCATTTGATTGTACTAGTTCACATTGAACTTAGTCTTTGTGCTCAATACTTCATTTTTCTATTGAATGTTTAAGATTCGTTATCACAAAATAAATTCATCTTATCGACTAGCCCATACAAGCTGGGACAAAAAGGCACATGAACATTGCAAAACCGTAATCACAAACATAATGGAAGAACGCAACACATAAGTTGCACTAAAGAAGGAATAAAAGTTAAAAATACAATGCAAGATGGCATTGGTTATTGAGGAGCCATCAACGTCCAAGTTCATAATGATACTAGAACATATGACATAAATCGTGGGAAAGCCTATGTTAAGTATGAGTATCATATATTGTCTAGATTCATGGCAACCATGGATCAATTAAGAGCCATAAAGTTTTAAATGCCTTTATAAAACTTCGTTTCAATTTGTAAACTATGTTACATGCACATAAAACGAGCTGTGAATCACATTTTTTACTTTCATTAGTAACTTCACGTTGCATCTTTCTATCAATAACATTTCATCTCTTCAACCATTCTTAGGTGAAGGTTTGCATGTTTTTCCCTTCCTAAAAGCCATGTCTGTTAAATGAACGAGAAAAAAACTAGTCACAAAAATTAAATTCAATGCCTTAAAAATGGCTTACATACTTCTTGGCACAAATTTCAAACAATAAGGGGCATAGAAAATAATCTCATTTCAACAACATTGGCTTACCATTTGATAATGGACTCATGGGTTAAGATGAAAGCCAACTACATAGACTCTAATAGGCGTGTTTGCAACATAATTTGGACTACCATTGTGTTGAACGATTGATATATTTCATGGTAAACATGTTGTGACTATTTTGGTTGCATCACCTATAGTACCAGTTACAACACAACTTGTATTACTAGCCGGTGAAAAGTCTACACCACATTACCTCAACCTCTAGGGACCATCATTGCTATCTTAAATTTAGAATCACTCTTAACAAAACTTGCAAAATTGCTTTAAGATTTTCCCTAGTCCACCTTGATTCAATAATTGCAACAACCTCGTTGTTAGGAATGTTTCAACATCGTAAAGCAGCTTGACCTTAAAAATGCCAAAAACAAAGGTAATATTAACCATTTTTTGTCAAATTTCTGTAGTAATCATTTTTTATGAAAGGAATTTACGAGACATTTGAGAAACGTTTGGGACAACCCTTCTGCTTGCACTTAGAGAAAATGCTACACCTCTTCATTTCACCTACCTTGTATAGCTTTATTGGCCATGGCCAATCACGACCACTATTAAATCCCAGTTTCTCTCCTATTTGGGGACATATAATTCCTTTTACAATCCTTCTAGGCTCACCTTGGACAACCTTCACTTCATCATTTAAAGCTTGACAAGATGTAATTCGATGTAATGTTGCGTGTTCACAGTATTCATGGGTATTACGTGCTTGCATGTAAAACCATGATCATTCCAAATCCACACGTTTATCTCTTGGTTTCCATGTCAAACTCCCATGTTTTATAAAGTCAACCCATCATTTTTCCCATGTGCACATCATGGCTCCACATCGTTTTTTCTGTTTGTGGCATGTAATGTTATTGATGGGCTCCACCACTATCTCATATTTAATCATCAAGAACATTCCTTGCCATTTTGAACAAAAACATTTGTAAAAACGAATACAAGTATTTCAATATTGAAAGAGGAAGATTTTTGTGTTTTTAGAAGTGTGGAATTCAGAAGATTTATTCCATTAGCAGTCATGTGTGGGCCTTGCAACACCTAGTACTCTATGTAATTCCATGCACAAAAACATCTTTCATGCATTTTTAGATTTATGGCTGAACTCATGTAGATGCATATTGTCCTTATTTGTGATTTAATGTTCTATTTTTCAAGTCTACGAATCTTGCACCCACATTTTTTATACTTTTTGGAAAGTAATATCCATCAAACGTGTACCAATTATAATAATCTTTGTTTCAAGAACATTTGCACTTTAACTATCTTTCCTATATCTACACTGTCTTGTTATTCCATTTTAATGGGTAATCAATCTAAGTTTTGCTAGCATACACATGTTCCTTGTCCTTTCTTAAGTCTCTCACTCTGTGGTGTCTACATGTACTTTGCACTAAAATTGTGCACAAACAATAACATGCTGACATCCATTTTCATGAAAACTGCAATCCATTCATCATAGGCAATGCACATGTTGGAAGCCTTTTGTATTGTTCTTGATGTTGTCAATATACGTCTGAATGAAGCATCATAGCATTTTGTATGTGAAGATGCATTTTCAAGGCAAACGTATTTCACCTTGATGCAACTTGATCCATCATGAGAAATGTTCTTTGAACATCCAAAAGGAATGGTCACTAATGAACATGAAAAAAACAATGGATGATGACTGATAGTCATATTGTATTTCTTAATAGGTGTCCATGTATCCCTTATCACGTAGTACATCAATGATGACCATTTCAAGCTTCAAAACATGGAATGAAGGATCGTCTCTTGTGAAATCTACCATGAAAAGGATAGAAGTATAGATTTCAGAATATATATTGCATCGATTCCGACAAAAATTTGGAAAAAAAATATCAACATGGTTACATCTCAACATATTGATATAGATATAGCAATACATATAGATATAGATATAGATATAGATATAGATATAGATATAGGTATAGATATAGATATAGATATAGATATAGATATAGACATAGATATAGATATAGATATAGATATAGAT
>SZWC01001861.1:114246-154246 GCA_023375785.1 Penium margaritaceum | reverse complement strand
AGCTTAATACCCTTCCTTCCTCCCCTTCCCCTGAGCCCAACCAACTGATAAAGACAAGACACAAGCACACCAATGCACCGATCAGAAATGAACCCAAACCACACCCTAACGCACTACCTCACGACCCCCCCCCCCCCCCCCCCCCCCCCCCTCTCCCCCCCACCCCTTCTCTCCCACCCATCTTCAGTGAGACTACCTCTTCAAACCAAGACATGGCAAAAACATTACATGTCACATAAAGCCAAATCGTAAAAAAATATAGCAAAAGAATAGAGAATTAGATTTTGACGAAGGCTTTGATCAGTTCAAAATAGATTGTGCGTCTATTACTGTTCCGCCAGATCATTCCATGATTCCTTGTGTTTTTGACTTTGACACTGAATTGAGATGAACGCAAACCTTCTCATAACTTGGTTGTGTTATGTACATGCACTCAAATACACATATCAATACACCAGCCCAGAGTACTCCCCTCCTCTCCCTCCCCTTGACTCCATCAACTTATGAAGACAAGAAAAACATACACACTAGCTCAATGCACTCGCTCAATCCCCCCTTTGCACCAACACTCCCCCCCCCATTCTCACCCTCTCCCTAAACTCAATTTGTGCATCGAAAAAGTATCATGGGCATTTAATCACAAAATGAAGGAACGGTATCCAAGTGTATTCACTTTCCTCATTCAGCCCTTTGTCCCCAACCGAATGCATGTGTATTAGGAGTAGAAAATAGCCCGTGTGAGAATTCAAAAGAGAAGTATGCAGTTATAAAAATAACCCTCCAACACAAAAGAAAAGAAAGAAACAAACTTTTGTAAAAGTCAAACCTGCACTGCGCTACACACCCCAGTAACACACAAAAATAAGGTGAAATGTAATATTGTACAAGTTAGGACTTCTATCCATGACACACCCAATGACCAGCCAAGGCTACTCCCCCACTCCCTTCCTCTTGCACCACAAAAACGTAGAAAACAGTCAATGAATTCACTACTGTACCAATCATACCTGCCCAAAGATGCGCATCTCAGTGCACCAGCCCAATACATTCCTCTCCCTTCCCCCAACCGACCACCAGATAAATAGAGCACAGAAATTAACTAGTGTACCAAGAAAAAATTCAATCGACATCCCAGTGCACTAGCCTGATACACTTTTCCTCTACCCTTACCCGCATTCCACCAACACACCAAGACAGACACTAGTGTACCAACCCAACATGTGCCTCTACATACACCCCAAAACACAAAACCCAAGACACCTTCCCCTATCCCCCACCCCACCAACAGACAAAGACAAGAGAGAAATGCATTTGTGTACCAGTCAAACCTATCATCCAATGCACAGACCCGTGTGCACGTTGCATGGAGACAATGTTAAGCATTTTGCGCTATGTGCTGCAAACACCTCATTGTGACATGGATTTTAGTTTGCAGATGTCGGTAATCTTGAAGAGTGATAGGGAATGAAGTGATGATGTCAGTAGATGGACGGGCTACTTGATTCTTCTTTGGAGCACAATGATCTGTTGGCAGAGTAGGAAGCAAGGGTGTGTGGGTAGCAGTACAGTGGATTCAGACTCTGTGGATTTGGATTCTGGTCAATATCCTAGCATATGGCTTCTGAGTTTATTCCGTGAGCTGTACGGTACTGCATTGTGAAAGATGGTGCTCATTTCGTTGATGGTGACTGAGTTCGCGGCACATTTCTGTTGAGTATGGTTTTGTTTGTGGCTTGTAGGAGCAGCGACAAGTGTGCATGGCGTGGGTAGGTATAAAGTGCCAGTTGAGAACATTTTTTATTGAGGCCTTGGGATGTGATTCATTCAATCAGTATTTCATTGCTGTGGGTCTGATTTTACTCCCTGGATGATAGTGTCTGCTGTGTGTGCTGAGGAAATGTGCATGTCCCACATCTTCTACTTTCATCTGTATGTGGATGAACTGCCATTGGATCTTTGTGGAGAGTTCTTCATTCATTCGTACTTTTTTCGGCGACATTGTGATGACCCACCGGAAGCATGTCGTGCATGTGCAGGTCACCGACAAGGCTGCGAATGGGGGGGACAACTGGTGAATGCTAGGCTGGAAGAAACATGCAAGTTTCCCCTAGTCACTACCAAAACCCCCAGCGCCATTGCCATGAATCTTTGTAGGCCCATTGCCACTTCCATGGTACTGGATGTACTACCTAGAGTTTTTGCAGTGATTTGATTTATGGTTAATCACCCCAAATTCACACACTTGACGATGAGTGTATCAAAAAGTGTATTTCTGCATGCAAACATTTTTTCACAAAAAATGCAGATGAATGCATGTAAGAAAAGCCTAATTTACATTCCTCGGATAGAATACAAACTGTAATAGGCTCCATGTGATATCTAGCAGTTCGTGCAAACAGTCCATGTTCTCTGGTTTGGCACACTGTTTGTATCTCATTCTTTGTGTCACAGCCCGCTACCAATCACAACTGCACCGCATGGATGTCACCTAGGTCTTCTTCCTTGGTGGGTTCAAAGAGGAGCTATACGTGGTCCAGCCCCATGGCTCAGATGATGACACTCAAATGAATTTCCGTCTTCGCTGTGCTCTGTACTCTCTCGTTCTATCAATAAGGAGCTCACCTTGATGAATTTGTTTGGTGGAATTTCTTACTGGCTAGCTGACCCTTACCTCCCCTTATGTTCTCTGGTTTGGCACACTGTTTGTCCGATGCAGCAGACTGAGGAGCAGCAGCAATATACAGGTGCCATTCAATGTTGGCGGACCTCCATACGCACCAGCGCAAGGGAAACTCTGCGGGATTTTTCCCGGCAGAGTCAGCCTCGCCTGGCGGCGTCTTCAAAATGCTCCCGACGCAGGGGAAATGCTGCCGGATTTTTTTCGCGGCATTGACCCCACAGCAGTGGTAGCATAGCCGGTCACGTGGCCAACGCAATGAGGCACAATGCCGACGGAAGAGCCGACGCATGTGGCGACGGCACCACCAAGCAGCAGGGAAGTGTTCCAGCTGCTTCCACATTTTTTTCCATCTACCTCCTCCTCTATGTACCCGGCGTACCCTTACTACCCGGCGTGCACTTCCTGCCGGGTGCAGCCACGTCAGCAGCTGTGGAATTAGCCCCGCTAGACCCGAAAACCAGAGATCTGGGAAGAAAGAGAAAAAGAAAAAAAAACCGGACTCCCGCTCCCCCTCACTCGCTGCCTTCCACGTGGCAGGAGCAATGAGGCAGCAGTAGCAGCATTAGCAGCAGCTGAGCAGCAGCTGCAGTAGCAGCAGCATAAGCAGCAGCCGCGTAGCAGCTGAGCAGTGCACAGCAGCCCCGTGGCAGCTGGAGCACCACGCAGTACCAGCTGCAGCAGCTCGGCATCAGCAGCCACAGTAGCAACAGCAGCAGCAGTAGCAGCAGCAGTAGCAGAAACTATAGCAGCAGTGGCAGCAGTAGCAGCAACAACCACAGCAGCAGCTTGCGATGATTGCAATAGCATCACGCAGTAGCAATGACAGTACCAAGAATGCGCAGCAGAAGCAAAAGCAACAGCGGAAACAGGAGGCAGGTGCCACGGAAGCTGCACGGAATCCGCGCAGGCTTCCGTGCAGCTCTGAGGGGCTGCCAGCCACCAACCAGAGGAAAATAAACTGGGTATTTTAGTAAACTCTCGAAGGGGGTACCCGAGAACTGGAAGGGAACTTGTGAAAAAAAAATGTATTTCTGTCACCTTGAAACAGGTATTTCAGAAAAAGCACTGGAATTTACAGTTTACTTTTACAGTCACTCAGTAACAAACACAGTACTAGTGGCAGCCTCCGCCACCCGCAACCATGGCCAGACCTGGTACCGCTAGTGCCATATAGTCCAGCTCCACTAGCGTGACGCTGCTGACTGATCCAGTCACCGCTCTTCAGCAACAGGTTGACGACATGCAAACAGTTTTCGCCACCTTACAGTCTGTCCAAATAGCCACAGTCTAGCTGCCTCTTTGTGGCCAGTCTTTTCCCACTGTCTCTGCCACGTCCCAGACAATAGTCCAACAGCACCAGCAGCAGCAGTAGTAGTCCGTCTCCACTGTCATAGGATCTTTAGGTACTGTAGCCGGTACTCAGCGCAGGCCAAAGGATTTTGAGACACCACCATCCCAGCTTGAGGTTGGAGAGTTTGCATCCTGGGAGCTACAGTTTTGCCCTTGGGCTTAGGATGAGGGTCCCTGGCCCTACTACACCCTGAAGTACGACTCCTCCATCCTTGAGCATTTGTTCAACACAGGTAATGCAACTAGGTTCCTTGTCTTTACTGCACCAGAGAGTGATCGCACTGTCCTTGAGCCTCTCATGAGCGACCCTTACCCCTGTGAGGCCTTGAGTACCCTCAGACGTCACAGTCTTCTGGCCAGGCTGTCGTCAGTCACCTTTCAAGGAGTTCAAGTGACCTCAAGATGGGTGACTCAGAGTCCATCACCACCTATTTGCACCGCGCACAGGATCTTCTCTGTCGCCACGGCAAGGCTGACCCGCCTCCGCTAGCTTCTCTTCTCACCATCAAGAATGGCACGACACTCGACTACGCAAAGATCCTCATCAATTTTGACCTTAAAATCTTGGAGGCCATGATGTTGCAGGGCACTATGAATTCCTGGTTTTTTTCCCCGTCCTTGGACTAGGAGGAGGCAATTCAAGACACTCGCATGCACCGTGGAGACAAAGAGGCATAAGTAGCAGTCAGAGCCACGCGTGGTGGCTCTGCCTCCTCCAAGCCTTCGTCGACTGGGACCCCTGGTGCTGCCAAAGCCATGCGTGGTGCTGGCCACAGCAAGGGGGGACGTGGGAAGAAGGGGAAGGGTAAGACTCATCAGCCCTCTAACAGCAGCTCCTCCCGTAGCAGCTCTCTTGTCTGCCACAATTGTGGCCAGCCGGGTCATGGCTGGAACACATGCCAACTACCCACTAACGAGTCTCGTATTGTCAGCGCCATGCATCACGAGCGTGGGCGGCGCCTTGGTACCGCTGCAGCTACTACCGAGTCAATTGTTGGTGCTTCCTTCTCTTCATCAGTAGCGGTCTCCTCCACCTGCCCTGCACTAGTCATTATTATATCCCTGACTCCTTTCATGCCTTCTGTTCTACCTGTTTCTGCATGGACTCTGTATGCGGCGTGGTCACCTCTGCCGTCGAAGCTCAGGTACACCTCAGCTCCTCCATCTAGCATGGCCACGCTGCACTACCTCCAGATTCTTGGGCCAAATCCTCGCAAGCGCCAGCTGGAGCAATGCTTGGGCCATGCCTAGGTAATGCCTGGCAATGACTAAGACATCCCTAGCAATGCTTGGCAATGCCTGGCAATGCGTGGTAATGCGTGGCAATGATCGGAAATGCCTTGGCTATGCCTGGCAGTTCCTGGCAATGCCTGGTAATGCCTAGCAATCCCTGAGCAATGCCTTGCAATGCCTAGGCAATGCCTGTCAGTGTCTAGGTAATGCCTAGCAATGCATGAGCAATGCCTAGGAAATGCCTAGCAATGCGTGGGCAATGCCTGGCAATGCCAGGCAATGCCTAGGTAAGTTCAGGCAATGCCACGCAATGCCTAGAAATGCGTGGGCAATGCCTGGCAATGCCTAGCAATAACCAACAATGCCTGGTAATGCCTGGCGATGCCTAGGCAATGCCTGGAAATCCTTTTTAATGCATGGCAATACCTCGCAATGCATGGCGATGCCTGGGCAATGCCTGGGGATGCTTGGAAAATGCCTGCAAATTCTGCCCAATGCCAGGCAATTCTTGGAAAATGCCTGGCAATTCCTTGCAATGCTTGGGCGATGTCGGGAAATGCTTGGGGATTGCTTGGTGATTCCTAGCAATACCTTGCAATGCTTGGACAATGCCTAGGCAATGCCTCGCAATGCCTCCGTAATGCTTGAGAATGTGTGGCAATGCCTGGAAATGCCTAGACAAAGCCTTCCAATGTCAGACACTGCCTTGCAATGCCTAGAAACGCCTGGGCAATGCATGGCAATTCCTCGAAATGCCTGGCAATGCCTGGCAATACTCCGGCAATGCCTGGAAATGCCTAGGCAATGTCTGGCAGTGCCTGGCCAATACCATGAAATGCCTGGGAAATGCTTGGCAATGCTGAGTAATGTGTGGGCAATGCCTGGCAAAGCTTGGAAAATCCTTGGCAATGCCTGGCACTGCATGGAAAATGCCTGGGAATTCCTGGAAATGGATGGGAAATGCCTAGCAATGCTTGGGATATGCCTTCCAATGCCTGGCAATGCCTAGACAATGCCTTGCAATTCTTAGCAATGCCTGGCAATGCCTTGAATTCCTAGCAATGCTTGGATAATACCTGGGCCATGCCTGGTAATGCATGGCAATGCCTGGGCAATTCCTAGCATTGCTTGGGAAATGCCTGGCAACGCTTGGGCAATGCCTGGCAATGCGAGGGTAATGCTTGCCACTTCTTGGCAATGCCTGGGTAATTCCTGGCAATGCCTTGAAAATGCGTGGCAATGCCTGGGCAATGCTTGGCAATTCCTGGCAATGCCTGGCAATGACTGGCAACGCCTGGCCCTTGGTAATGCCTGGTAATGCCTGGGCAATGCTTGGAAATGCCTGGAAAATCCTGGGAAATGCTTCGTAATGCCTTGGGAAAGCCCAGAAATACCTGGCAATGCAAGGGCAATGCTTGGCAATGCCTAGGAAATGCTTGGCAATTCATGGCAATGCCTGGGAACAGTGTTGCCCACGTGGTTCGTTGTAGGGGCCCTACAACGACAACGCCACAACGAGCTACACTGTTGTGGCATCATGGTGTTGTAGGGCCCATACACGACCCGGGACGGACGAAACTGGGTGTTTTGGGCGTCCTATGAGCGACCACTTCTGAAGTGGGTATTTTTGCATACCTTCGAAAATCACGTTCTGCCTCGACACCTCACCGTCGAGAGCCTACTTTGGTTCATAACAACACATCATCTGCTGTGGCACAGTAAGACATGACATTAGATATTCATGCATGCATGCAATGTACACGTCATCAAAGAGAGGACACCCATTGGTGGACATGGAACCTCATCACTCAGGTGATTGAGATGTCCACGAATGGCATGCCAGCTGGATAGGTTGATATGTACACCGCCGCAACCATCAAGTGAAAGATTCCTCTTTTTGGCTTTCAAAAATCTCTTATTTGCTGCTATGATGAATTTTCATCGTCAATACACAACTAGCATTTATTTTCTTTCAAAGAGCAATAGTTTGCTCGTATGAAAGGAAAGTTTGAAGCCATATTGTTTAAAAAACGTTCACACATTTCAGTTTAACAAACCTCGTATCTATCGATGCCGTCGATATGTACGCGGTGCATGTAACCGTCGATTGCACGGATACATGCAATATCTTACACGTGAGTGTATGCGGTTTGGTGCATTGGTCATGCCCCTTGCACTGCAGTCCTACGGGTCGGGTTGGGCACAACGCATCCTTTAACGTCAAAGTGCCAGTAACAAGGCACCCTTCTGGTCGTCGTCTGGTGCGACACTTAGCGTCGCACCAGAATGGCGAAAAACCCCTCTAGGTCATCGTCTCAGCCCTCACGAGGAGCCTCTTCTGCAGCCAATACTGTCCAGTCACCCAACCCCTCCTCTGGCCTGACCGAAACCTTCGACGCATCCAAGTGGAATCCGGCAAAGAAACGTGCATGCAGCGGAGATCACCTCACCAAGGAGCTGAGTAAACACTACGAGCTCGTCCCGACAAAAACAAAGAAGGCTGGGTGGAGGTGTGGTGCATGTGACACCATCAAGTCGGGCACGTGTGACCGCATCCGCGGCCACTTCAGTGGTGATAACCACAATGTGGGGAAGTGCCCATATCCGCCGCCCACGTGTCGCGACGTCCTGGGCCTCGACCGTGACCCACCGCCCCCAGCTGGATGGAAGCCTCAGAGCGTGCAACTGTACAAAGGCTTTGGGCCTGAGTGGGGTACCAAGGACAAACCAGTAGCCTGGCTGAAGCTATGGGAGAAGTTTGAAAGAGAAACCACCGCAGCAGCTGCTGGTGTCATCTTGGAAGCCAATAGCAATAACGACGACCCGATGCCCTCTCAGACCCACCAGAGGGAGAGCCACTCTAACATGGTTCCAGTCTTCGACATCAAGCGAGCTTCTTCCTTCCTCCAGTCCAGCATGGACCAGCATTTGGAGCGTGGCCACAACGACCGGTGCCAGCTAAGCATTGTGAAGCTGATGTGCGTCACTGCATTGCCAATCTCCTTCTGTCGGGAGGCGGCATTGTTGGAGGTGGTTAAGAATGGCCAGAAGACCTCCTCCAGCTTCCAGCTCCCAAGCCACACGACAGTTGTGAAGGACCTCCTGCCGAAGCTGGACAAAGAGCTTGAAGAGCTTGATGCTCCCCTCAAGCAGGCCTGGGACATTTATGGCTGCTCAGTGGCCGTTGATGAGTGGTCTGACCGCCACGTCTGTCCCATCTACAACGCAATGGCGTGTAACGCACAAGGATCCGTGCAACTCTACTCGCGTGATGCCAGCGGTCTCAATCGTGACGCAGACCATACGGCAGCAATGATTGAAGTAGCCATTGAGATAGTGGGCGAGAAGAGGGTGGTCTCCGTCATCTGCGACAACACATCCACCAACAAGAAGGCATTCACGGACCTAAAGCAGAAGTACCCCTCCCTCTTCTTCCAGGGCTATTGCGTAGACAACATCGACCTGATAATGAAGGACGTTTCCAAGATTGACTGGGGTGGATCAATTATCAGCAGGTGTGAGAAGGTAATGTCGTACGTGCGGAACAATGACCTGCCACGCTCCTGGCTGTGCGGGAGGAGTGGCGGCAAGATACTGCTTGCGCGGTGCGAGACCAGGTTTGCCTCAACGTTTGACATGGTTGACCGCTTGCTGGACCAGAAGGAAAACTTGGAGACCATGGTCGACACAGACCTATGGAGGCAGATGGGGGTGAGGCGGGATGCAGTCTTCAAAGCAAGGAAGAAGGAGGTGCGCCGTATCGTACGCCACAGGGTCTTTTGGGTCCAGGTACGCCAGCTCCGGGGCCTGTTGGAGCCTCTGGTGAGGGCCTTGCGGGTGGCTGACAGGAAAGGTGGCTCCGCAGGTGAGATTTATGAGGACCTGCTTGATTGTGCAGAAGAGCTGAAGGTGCTGGCCGAGAAGAAGCGCAGGAAGCCAGCAAAGGTTGCTAAGTCTCACGTTCAGTTTGTGCTTGGACGTCTCAATTCTCGCTGGAACAAAGACATGGCCTGCCCCCTGTACGCTGCTGCAAGCAGGATGCACCTCGAGCACTATGGGAATGATCTCTCACTTGACTCCACAACCATGCAGGAATGGCAGTTGGTTGTGGATGCTTTAGTTCCAGCAGACAAGCATAATGATCTCCTGCTTGAGATATCAGCCTTCCAGAGGGGCCAGGTCATGGTGAACTCTGTTGCCACAGTAACTGTAGCAAAGAATGCCAAGGCGGTGGATGCAGTGGCTAAGGTGCAAAGCAGGAGCATGACGGCAGTTGAATGGCATGTGAAATATATGCACTACATGCCTAGCTTGTGTGATCTTGCTCTGAAGGTGCTATCTCAACCATGTTCTTCCTCTGAATGTGAACGCGTGTTCTCCACGCATGAGTTGGTGCACACTGCACATAGGAACCGTCTCCTGGTCTCAATGCTCGAGCTGCTTGTCTGCTGCAACGTCAGATTGCACAAGGTGTATGGCAAGAGCGGCGGGCGAGCAGCCAGGCAGCTGTCGGCGGCAGCAGAAGCAGAAGCAAGATGAGGGAGAAGTCAGTGAAGACGATGGGGAGATTGTGGAGGAGGGAGAGGAGGTGGAGTTGCTCAATGGTGCTGATGATGGGAGCAGTGACAGTGGCGAGGGGGAGGATGAAGAAGAGGAAGCAGTTGGAGCAGAGGCAGATGATGATGTGGTGGAGATACAAGCAAACACCCGGGTGATGGTTGATACACCCATGCAGCCACATGCTCGCCGTGTCTGCATGTGATAGGAGACCCCCTCAGTGATGTCTACCCCTAGCAACAGGCAGAGCAGTCGCAACCAAACACGTGTGACTTCAACAGCAGCAGAATCAACAACCCTAGCAGCAGCTCCAGGAACCTCTTCAACACCTGCGGCTGCTGCCACTGCCGCAGAATGTGCAACACCTGAAAACGCTGCAAGTCCTGAAACACCTACAACTCATGCAACTCCAACAACGCTAGCAACATCAACAGTAGCAGATGCAACAACCCCAGACGGAGAGGGAGGTGCAGATAACACAACAGAGCCTGCACCTGGAGACCCAGGCCCAGAGGACAGTGTGAACAACAACCATGCTCAGGAGCAGAATGATGCAGTTGGAAGAGACAACACATCCACCCGTCCAACAGGCACAAAACGCCCTGCTACAGCTGAAAATCCAGCTAAGCGTGGGCGTGCTAAGAAGTAGGATAGGCATCAATGTACTTGATATTTCTATTGCCTGAACTTCATATTCATTCTAGCTGCCCATATGTGTTACCTGTCATGAATGCAACTTTGGAAACTTTCCATGGACTGCAATTCTCTATACTTTAGAAGTATTGTGATCTGGTGTAATGCATCTCATAGTGCATATGTTTGTGGATACATGGCTAAGAAGAAGTTGCTGAATCAACAGGAGATGTTCTTGATTTCTCAATGGTGATAAAAAAAGTGTTAAACTTAGTGTAAATGTCTCAGAATGATGCAAAGCTGAATAAATGGCAAAAATGGTTCACTCAAAAATGTCAGACAAATGCTTCGGTACATCAAATCTGCCATTCCTGAGTACTTGATAATACTTGAGCATCGATGTGCCTCAGATGGACTACATTGATGCTAGTAGTGGACATCAATGTGCCGTTGTACGTGGTGCCATGGTCAACAATGCCTGGGAAATACATGGGCAATGCTTGGCAATGCATGAACAATGTTTGGCAATGCCTGGCAATGACTGGTAATGCGTGGAAATGGGTGGCACTGCCTAGGCAATGCCTAGTTGTTCTTGACAATGCCTCGTAATGCCTAGTAATGCCTTGGCAGTGCTTTCCAATGCCTTAGCAATGCCTGTCAGTGCCTAGGCAATGCCTAGCAAAGCCTGAGCAAATCCTGGCAATGTCTTGGCAATGCCTGGCAATGTCTAGAAATGCCTAAGAAATTTCTGGCAATGCTTGGGCAATACCAGGCGATGCCTAGCAATGCGTGGGCGATCCCTCGAAATACGTGGCAATGCCTGGACAATGCCTAAGCAATTACCGCAATGCTTGGCAATGCATGGGCCATGCCCTGGCAATGCCTAGCAATCCTCCCTAATGCATGACAATGCCTGGTAATGCATGGAAATGCCTTGGCAACACCTAGCAATGCTTGGCCGATGCCTGGAAATGCCTGAGAAATGCATATAAATGCCTGGGAAATGCCTGGAAACTCCTCGCAATGCCTGAACAATGCCTAGCAATGCTTGGGCAATGCTTGAGCAATGCCTAGTAATGCCTTACAATGCCTAGCAGTGCCTGGGCAATGCCTAGGAATGCCTGGTAATTCCAGATCAATGCTTGGCAATGCCTGAGCAATGCCTTGTAATGCCTAGCAATGCCTGGGCATTTCCTGGCAATACCTGGTAATGCCTTGGCCATTCTTAGCAATGCCTACACATACTTGGCAATGATTGACAATGCCTGCTAATGCATGGACAATGCTTGGAAATTTGTGGTAATGCCTGCCAATGCCCAGTAACACCTGGGCAATGCTTGGCAATGCATGGGCAATGCCTGGCCAATGCGTGGGCAATGCCTAGCAATGCCTGGGCTGATGGATATGAGTTTGCCAGAAAGTGACAAAACTAGGTTGCTCGATAAAAATCATCTGGCATGACAGTTGCATAGAGGATATTTCACAGGTTCCAACGCACTTTACGGAACTCGATTTGGATTTTGAGTGAGATATGGATTTCCAAAGTTTGGAGATCATGGGTCGGGTTCAAGTGACGACCTGAGGACTTTGAGCTCAAAAGGCGCCAGGATTATTGGCCAGGACGGCTGAGAGCGGCCTTCAAGGAGAAAAGACGGCTGAAAGGCCTCCAGGAGACTTCAAGGAAGGACCACTCTACGATTATTTGCCGTACAGGTTGTGGGAGACATAATTCTCATGCATGACAGGGTGACTGCCGCCCATCCCGCTAGGCTAGGAGTGTGCTAGAGGGTGAACTTTGACAGAGTGGATCTCAGTGCTCCCTTGGCCAAATGAGGCATATAAGGGCTTGTTAGAAAGCTGTGATGATGCAATTTCTCACTCAAGAGTCGATTCAGACATTTGCATTCTCTGCAGACCTACATTTTCTTCCGGAATTTCTGTCCGTGCAACCTGCAACTCCCTCTCACAAACAGTTGGTCCTGCCTAGGCGGCTCTTAGTGAGCTTGATCACCTCCCTGAGGGCTGCCCTAGTTTCCATCAGTGGTATCAGAGCTAGAACAAGGCTTTGTCTCATCCTTGAGGCATTCCTTGCACCCTGTTGTGTGAGAGATTCGTTTGTGGGCTGAACGTTGCACTACCATGGCGACATCCGCTTCTGTGGTGGCCGGCGTCAACATCGCCAAGTTCGAAGGCAAGAACTTCTTCAACTAGAGCAACAACATAAAGATGGTGCTGATGGAGAAGGGTCTGTGGAGCCAGGTGGATGAGAAGGAGAAGGAACCAGAAGAAAGCTCCCTCTCCCCTGTCGAGGCCCATACCTACGGCGAGAAGCGTGACCGCGCCCTCGCAACCATCTACCTCCACCTCGCCAAACGGCAGCAACTCCTCGTTCGTGGCATCCTCACGCCAAAGGAGGTTTGGAAAAAATCTTGAGTCCACTTATGCTTCCAAGTCAATCCTCATGAACATGCAGCTGCGTTGTCGATTTCACACTGTGAAGATGGATGAGTCCGGATCCATGATTGACTACATCAACATGGTGAAGTCTCTCTCTGACCAGCTTGCTGCGATTGAGGACCCTGTCAAGGAGCGTGTGCTCATGCTAACCATCCATTCTGGTCTTTCTAGCAGCTACACACCTCTCATTGTTGTCCTGGACTAGCGTGGCGACAAGCTCTCCCTCAATGATGTGCAAGAGAGCCTGCTGTTTGAGGAGGATCGGCGCAAGGGAGAAGAGAGCGGAAGCGGACTGGACATCGCTCTCATCACCAACTCTGGTCATGCGGGTGGTGCTGCACCAACCAGGGACAACGGCAGAGGAGGGAAGAAGAAGGGGAACTGCCACTATCGCAAGAAGCCAGGCCATTGGGTGTGTGAATGCCGGAAGAAGAAGGTGGACCTTGCGGCTGGAGTGGGAGCGGGAAAACATTCTGACACTTCCGCGAACGCTGCAGATTGGAAGAGTGGATTTGCGACAACCATCCGGGTCTTGCACGTCTCCGACAACACCGCCCTGTTCTGGATCATCGACTCGAGAGTCATGCGGCACATGACTTGTCGTCGGGAGTGGTTCGTTGTCTACACCGTCATTGAGCCTTGTCGGGTGTACATGGGGGACAACCATGTGCAAATGGCGGATGGGGAGGGTGAGATTGTGTTTTGTGCTTCCATTGAGGGTAAGCACGTGGAACGTCGTGTGAAGGGGGTGCTCAATGTTCCGGGGCTGGTAGCTAACCTCCTCTCTGTCTCATCTCTCATCTCTGAAGGCATGCATGTTTGCTTTGAGAATGGTGACTGCACCATTTCTGCCCGTGCAGGCCGTGTGCTTGCAAAAGCAAACAAGGAGGACGGTCTTTACTGCCTCTACGTGGCGTCGGAGAAGGAAACCGACTCAGCGTTGCCGGCGAGAGAGGGAAAACACGACATCGGCCTGTGGCACCGCCGGCTCGGTCACCTCGGCTTTGGGGCCATCATCTCCGTGCACCAGATGGTTCGTGGCCTGGATTTCAAGGGGGTGAAGCAGCCTGGTGCATCGGCTTGTGAGAGCTGTATTGAAGGGAAGCAAGCCAGCACTCCTTTCACGGGGGAAGGGAAGGGGGCGGCTGAGCTTCTCTCACTCGTTCACTCTGATTTGTGCGGTCCCATGCCATCACAGTCCTTGTCCGACAAGTTGTACTTTGTCACGTTCATTGATGACAAGTCGAGGAAGACGTGGGTGTCCTTCCTGGCTGGCAAGGATGAGTGCTTTGATGCTTTCAAGGTGTGGATTGCTGCTGCACAGAATGAGAGTGGCAGGCGGTTGAANGGCCTGGAGCTCAAGGGGGTGAAGCAGCCTGGTGCATCGGCTTGTGAGAGCTGTATTGAAGGGAAGCAAGCCAGCACTCCTTTCACGGGGGAAGGGAAGGGGGCGGCTGAGCTTCTCTCACTCGTTCACTCTGATTTGTGCGGTCCCATGCCATCACAGTCCTTGTCCGACAAGTTGTACTTTGTCACGTTCATTGATGACAAGTCGAGGAAGACGTGGGTGTCCTTCCTGGCTGGCAAGGATGAGTGCTTTGATGCTTTCAAGGTGTGGATTGCTGCTGCACAGAATGAGAGTGGCAGCCGGTTGAAGGTGCTTTGCATCGACGGTGGAGGAGAGTACATCTCCAACAACTTCCGCACCGTCCTCAAGTGTCGCGGGATCAGGCACGAGGTCACCCCACCTGGAACACCGCAGCTGAATGACGTGGCTGAACGCGTGAACCGCACGCTCATGGAGCGTGTTCGGAGCATACTCAAAGACGCGGAGCTCCCGCCAATCTTTTGGGCAGAAGCGGTCAACACTGCCATGTACCTAAAAAACCGGAGTCCCACGCGTGCCGTGCCGCTGATGACACCGGAGGAGGCGTGGACGGGACTCAAGCCAACAGGGACGCACCTGAAATTCTTTGGATGTGGCGTATTTTTGCACGTGCCTGCAGGCAGCCGTAACAAGCTGGACGCAAAGTCAGTGAAGGCCGCCTTCCTCGGCTACGACACCATGGGATACCGCCTCTACAACCTTGCCGTATGCAAAATCATCCGCAGCCGTGACGTGGTCTTCCAAGAGGACGTGAAGGGCTGGACATGGAGCCCTATGTCGACAGTTCCACTTGCTCCCGCACTTGTACCAGAAGTGGGAGACGTTCCGGTAGCAGAAGAGGACGGTGCGGAAGATGGCGGTGACAGCGGTAATGAAAAGGAGGTGGAGGGAGCTGAGAAGGAGAAGGAGCCAGCAGCCGAGTCTGATGAGGAGGAGCAACAAAGCAACATACAGTAGCTGCCACAATGATCAGCACGCATCAACAAAGGTGCAAAGGACAGTGGAGAGCCGCTGAGGCGATCCGAGCGCCTCGCAAGCAAACAGAGGCCGTTGGAGGAGCTAGTGAACCTGTGCACCGTTCTACCACCAACCGAGTCGTCTAACCTTGAGCTTCTCTTCCTCACAGTCACCGATGACCCAGCCACATTTCCTGAAGCCATGCGCAGCGCCGACACGGCAGATTGGCGTACCGCAGCAGATGAGGAGTATGGTGCACTCATGAAGAACGGCACCTAGACTCTTGAGGAGGCTCCACGTGGCAGTCGGGTGATCGGGTGTCGGTGGATCTTCAGGCGCAAGCGTGGTACGGATGGTAAGGTGCTCAGGTACAAAGCACGCCTGGTTGCAAAGGGGTATGCACAGACTGAGGATGTGGAATACAATGAGACATTTGCACCTTTCGCAAAGTTCCCATCTATCCGAGCGATCCTCACTCTTGCTGCTGCTATGGACTGGGTGGTGCACTAAATGGATGTGACGTGTGCATTTCTGAATGGTGACCTTGAGGAGGATGTGTACATGGAGCAGCCGGAGGGGTATGTTGTGGAAGGAAAGGAGGATTTGGTGTGCAAGCTTGTGAAGGCTCTCTACGGCCTGGAGCAAGCACCACGAGCATGGTACCACAAGATGGATGAGCAGCTGGCTGACCTTGGCTTTGTGTGCAGTGAAGCTGACCATGCAGTCTATGGGCGCACTCAAGAGGCAAACCAGGTTATCATCTTGCTCTATGTTGATGATTTGCTCATTGCATCTGACTCCAAGTCTCTTTTGGATGATGTGAAGCAGTCCCTTGCTGCCAGGTTTGACATGAAAGACATGGGAGAGCTCAGTTACTACCTTGGCCTTCAGGTCAAGCGCAACCGGCAGCAACAGACTTTGGAGTTGTCGCAGAGCATGTACGTGAGCGACATCGTCAAGCGCTTCAACATGGCAGGAGCGTGCAAAGCCGTGATACCACTGGAAGTGGGAGCGAAGCTGAGCATGACGCAGACTCCCCGCGGCATGCAAGAGAGCAGCCGCATGGAAGCAGTGCCGTACCAAGCAACAGTTGGAAGCCTCATGTATGCAGCAGTCGGCACGCGCCTTGACATCAGCCAATCAGTGGGAGTGTTAAGCAAGTTTTGCGCGAATCCGGGCGTGCCGCATTGGGAGACAGTCACGCGTGTGTTGCGCTACCTCAACAGCAGCAGCAGCCTTTGCCTCACGTTCAACGGCAACAACAGCCCCATCCTCATCGGGTACAGTGACAGAGATTCGGGAGGTGACCTGGACACAAGGAGGTCAACCAGTGGGTTTGTGTTTGTGCTCGGTGGAGGTGCAATCAGTTGGAGGAACAAGAAGCAAGAGTGTATCGCCCTCTCCTCCACCAAAGCAGAGTATATTGCCCTGAGTGAAGCAGCAAAGGAAGCCGTGTGGCTGCGTGAGCTGCTGGAAAGCCTTGGACAGCAGCAGACCACAGCGACCACAATCTACTACAACAACATGAGCGCCATTTCTCTGACCAAGAACGCCGAGTTTCATGCCCGCACCAAGCACATCGACCTGTGGTACCACTTCATCCGCGAGCTCGTGGCGAAGCAGGTGGTGCAGATCAATTCCTGCCCTTCAAGCATGATGCTGGCAGAATTCCTGACCAAGCCGCTGGCAGCGCACCACTTTCAGCAGCTGAGGGGACATTGCAGACTTGTGTGATTTTCATTCTCGCAAAGTGGGAGAACGATGAATATGAGTTTGCCAGAAAGTGACAAAAATAGGTTGCTCGATAAAAATCATCTGGCATGACAGTTGCATAGAGGATGTTTCACAGGTTCCAACGCACTTTACGGAACTCGATTTGGAGTCCGTTTGAATGAGATATGGATTTCCAAAGTTTGGAGATCATGGGTCGGGTTCAAGTGACGACCTGAGCACTTTGAGCTCAAAAGGCGCCAGGATTATTGGCCAGGACGGCTGAGAGTGGCCTTCAAGGAGAAAAGACGGCTGAAAGGCCTCCAGGAGACTTCAAGGAAGGACCACTCCATGATTATTTGCCGTGGGAGACATAATTCTCATGCATGACAGGGTGACTGTCGCTCATCCCGCTAGGCTAGGAGTGTGCTAGAGGGTGAACTTTGACAGAGTGGATCTCAGTGCTCCCTTGGCCAAATGAGGCATATAAGGGCTTGTTAGAAAGCTGTGATGATGCAATTTCTCACTCAAGAGTCGATTCAGACATTTGCATTCTCTGCAGAACTACATTTGCTTCCGGAATTTCTGTCCGTGCAACCTGCAACTCCCTCTCACAAACAGTTGGTCCTGCCTAGGCGGCTCTTAGTGAGCTTGATCACCTCCCTGAGGGCTGCCCTAGTTCCCATCATGGGCAATGCCTGGGCAATGCCTGGCATTGCCTGGGCGATTCCTGCCAATGTTTGGGAATGCCTGGCAACGCCTTGTAATTCCTGGCAATGCCTGGCCATGCGTGGGCAATGTTTGGCACCGCCTGGGCAATGGCTGGCAATGCTTAGCAATGCCTGGCAATGCTTGGGCAATGCCTGGCAATGCTTGGGAAATGCCTGGCAATGCTTGGGCTACGCCTGGAAATATCTAGAAATACCTAGGCAATGCCTTTAAATTCCTTGCAAAGCCTGAAAGTGCCTAGCAATACCTAGACAATGCTTGGACAATGCTTGGCAGTTCCTCGCATTGACTGACAATGTTTGGGCAATGTTTGGCAATGCCTTGGAAATTTGTAGCAATGCCTCGCAAAGCCTGGTAATGCGTAGCAATGCCTGAGCAATGCGTGGAAATTCTTGGCAATCCCTGGAAATGCATTGACAATGCCTTGCAACACTTGACAATGCCTGGCAATGCTAGGTCAATGCCTGGCAGTTCCTTCCAATGAGTGGAAAATGCCAAGAAATTCCTGGCAATGTGTGGCCATGCCTTGAACATGTCTGGGCGATGCTTGGCAGTTCCTGGCAATGCCTGGGAATGCTTGGCAAATGCTGGGCAATGCGTGGCAGTTCTTGGCAATGCCTGGCAATGCCAGGAAATGACCAGCAATGCCTCGCAATGCCTCGACAATGCGTAGGCAATGTCTAGCAATGCTTGGACAATGCCTGGCAATGCCTGGGAAATGCCTCACAATTCTTGGGCAATGCGTGAACAATGCCTTGGCAATGCTTGGTAATGCCAGGGCAATGCCTTGGCTTAGCCTCGCAATGCCTAGGAAACTCTTGGCAATGCCTAGGCAATTCTTGGCAATGCCTTGCTATGCATGGCAATGCATGGGCAAAGCCTGGAAATGGCTGGGCAAGGCCACTGAATACTTGGCAATGTTTGGCAAGGCTTGAGCAATGCTTGGCTATACCTAGCAATGCCTGGCAATACCTTGAAAATGCCTGGCAATGCCAGGGCAATGCCTGGGAAATGCCTCGGAAATGTTTGGCAATGCCTAGCAGTGCTTGAAAATGCCTAGAAATGCCTGGAAAATGCCAGGCCATTCCTGGAAATGCAGTGCAATACCCAACAATGCTTGGGAAATGCTTGGGAAACGCCTGGGCAATGCTTGACAATGCATGGGCAATGCCTAGCCAATGCCTCAGCAATGCCTGGCAATGCCTGGACAATGCCTGGCAATGCCAGGGTAATGCGTGGTGATGCCTAGCAGCGCCTCGCAATACCTGGGCAATGCCTTGCAATTCCTGGCAATGCCTTGAAAATGCGTGGCAATGCTTGGCATTGTGTGGGTAATTCCTGGCAATGCCTAGATAATGCCTGGCAATGCCTGGGCAATGCCTGGGAAATGCCTTGCAATTCCTGACAATGCATGGGCAACGCATGGAAATCCTTGGCAATGCCTGGAAAGGCCTAGATTATGCTTGGCAATCGTGGCAATGCCTGGAAATGCCTGGTTAATGCCTGAGCAATGCCTGGCAATTCTTGGCAATGCCCGACATGTTTGGACAATGTCAAGGATATGCTTGGCAATGTGTGGACAATGCCTTGTAATGCCTCGGCAATGCCTTGCAATGCCTAGGGAATGCCTGCCCAATGCATGGCAATTCCCATCAATTCTTAGGCAATTCTTGGCAATGCCTGGGCAATGCCTTGCAATGCGTGGAAATGCCAAGAAATGCCTGGGCAATGCTTAGCAATGCCTGGGCAATGCCTAAAATGTCTGGTAATGCCTCGCAATGCCTGGGAAATGCTTAGCATTGCCTGTCAATGCCTGGGCAATGCATGGAAATGCCTGGGTAATGCTTGGAAATGTCTGTGCAATGCCTAGCAATGCCTAGGCAATGCGTAGGTAGCTCTTGGAAAAGCAAGGACATACATGGAAATGCTTGAAAATGCCTGGTAATGCCTGGAAAATGCCTGGCAATTTGTGGCAAAGCCTGGCAATGCCCAGTAATGCCCAGGTAATGCCCGGCAATACCTTGGCAATGCTTGGCAAGTCCTTGGCAGAGCCTGGCCAATGCCTGAGCAATGCAAGGCAATGCACGGCAAATCCGGGACAATGCCTGGCATTGCCTGAGCAATGCCTGGCAATGCTTGGAAATTCCAAGCAATGCCAGGCAATGCCTAGCAATTCGTGGCAATACCTGGCAATGACTTGGCAATGCATGGCACAGCTTCGGGAACACCTTGGCAATGCCTTCCAATTCCTAGCACTACGTTCGCAAAGCCTGGCAATGCCTCGAATTGCCTGGCATGACCCGGGAAATGCCTTGAAGTTCTTTGCAATGCTTGGCAATGCCTGGAAATGCCTCGCCAATGCCTGCACAATGCCTGGCAATTCATGGCAATGCCTGACAATGCCTAGGAAATGTCTGTCAATGCCTGGGCAATTCATAGCAATGCCTCACAAAGGCTGGTAATGCCTCGTAATGCCTCGGCAATGCCTAGGAATTCCTTGCAATGCCTGGCAATGCCTGGACAATGCCAAATAATGCCTAGAAATGGCAGGGCAATGCCTTGTCAATGCCTGAAAATTCCTATCAATGCGTGGACAATGCCAAGCAATGTCTGGCAATGCGTGGGCAATGCCTGGTAATGCGTGGCAATGCTTGGCAATGGCTGGAAAATGCCTAGGCAATGCCTGGCAACCTAGGAAATTCTTGGCAGTTCTTGGCAATGCCTGGCAATGCCTTGTTATGTCTGGACAATGCATGGGTAATGTCTGGTAATGCCTAGACAATGCGTGGGCAATGGCTAGCAATGCCTGGGAAATGCCTACGAATTCCGAGCAATGCCTATAATTCCTCGCAATGGATGGGTAATGCCTAGTAATGCCTGGGAAATGCCTCTCAATTCTGGGCAATTCTTGGCAATGCCTGGAAATGCGTGGGAAATACCTGGCAATGCCTAGGCAAGGCCTGACAATGCCTGGGAAATGCCTCGCAATGCCTGGCAATGCCTGGGAATGCCTTGGCAATGCCTGGCAATGCCTTGGAAATGCCAAGAAATGCGTGGTAGTACCTGACAATGCCTAAACAATGTCTGGCAATGCCTGGGTAATGCCTCGTAATGCCTCGCAATGCCTAGGCAATGCGTGGCAATGCTTGGCAATGCCTGGACAATGCCTGGCAACTCCTGGTAATGCCACCCAATGCTGAGTAATACCTGGACAATGATTTACAACACCTAGGTATTGCCTAGCAAATGCGTGGACAATGCCTAGCAATTGCTGGGCAATGCATGGCGATTCCTGGGCAATGCCTGGCAATGCCTGAGAAAATCTATGCAATACCTGGAAAATCCCTGACAATGCCTGGCAATGCCTAGCAATGCCTAGCAATGCTTGGCAATTCGTGGCAATGCCCAGCAATGCCATGGCAATGCTTGGCACCGCATGCACAGTACCTCGCAATGCATGGGTACTTCATGGCCAGGCCTAGGTAATGCGTGGAAATGCTTGGCAATGCCTAAGAAATACCTCATGTTCCCTGGCAATGCGTGGGTAATGTTGTGCAATGCCTCGCAATACCTAGGCAATTCCTGTGCATCCCTGGCAATGCCTCGCAATGATTGGACAATGCCTGGGCATATTGGCTCTAGTGGGTGTGGAGGCACCCTCAAGGATGCCTAGCTCTCACTGATGCACGCTACCAGTGTTTTGAGGCAGCCAATGGACACCAATGGTGAAGAGAGTGGAGCACAAGGATCACAGATGTGAGTGGACAGAACACGTCACATTCAGTAGAACTGAATCGAAACACGTTTTTGTCACTTAGCGTAGTGAGATTACATGAGATCATTATAGCCTCTGATATAAGCTTTCCAACGCATCCAAGCACGCCCAAATCGGAGCAGTAGAGCCCCTGCTACGGCCATTGAAGTAACCCTTGGTGGAGCCGCCCACCTTGCCTTGCACACTAGGCAATGGGAGGCGCTTCAATGATCACCCGTCGAAGCATCTTTCCTCGCCCAGAAGTCAAGGAGAAGTTTACCCTGGTTAAGGAGGTCCTTATGGTTGCCTCATTCATGCCCTTGGTGCATTTGGAGCCCATTGGAGACGAACTCGGATCACTGGCGGTGGATTATCCTGCCACCCATGGCGGGTACCAGATTCCACCCGCCCAACACCCGATTTTCGGGCGAGGCTAACTTTCTGAATACTCACTCAAATCGAGCGATTAAAAGCTCGATCCTGCATGGAAAAATCCAAGAAATCCAAATATAAAGTCAGATTAGGTGTTTGATCACTCCTCAGTGGTCGAACCAGGGAGTACAATCAACGGCACTCATGGCAAGGAGCACACCATGTCAACAGGGCAATGCGTGGCAAATCGTGGCAATGCCTGGCAATGCCTTGACAATGTATTGTGGTGTCACGGTATATCCTAGCAATGCCTTGCAATTCCTGGTAATGCCAAGAAATTCTTGGGTAATGCCTGGCAATTTCTCGCAATGCCTGGCAATGCCCGGCTTTGCCCAGCAATGCCTTGACAATGCCTGGCAATGCCTTGGCAATTCCTGGCAATGCCTGGCAATGCCTTGCAATGCTTGGGTAGTGCCTGGGAAATGCTTGGCCATTCCTGGAAATGCGTGGGCAATGCCTGGCGATGCATGGCAATGCCTGGACAATGCCTGGCAATTCCTAGAAATTCCTGGCAATGCATGGTAATGTCTGGACAATGCCAAGGCAATGCCTAGCAATTCTTTACGATGCCTAGAGATGCCTGGTAATGCCTTGACAATGCCCAGGCAATGCCTGGCAATGCCTCGACAATGCATGGAAATTCATGGCAATGCCTGGCGATGCCCGGGCAATGCCTGGTAATTCCTTGGCAATGCTTGACAATTCCTAGCATTGTGTGGGTAATTCCTAGCAATGCCTGGGCAATGCCCTGCAATGACTGCGAAATTCTTCGCAATTCGTATTTTTGCCTGGCAATTCCTCGTTATGCTTGGGCAATGCCTGTCAACGCCTGGGAAATGCCTTGTAATGCATGCTTAATGCCAGGAAATTCCTGGCATTGCCTGGAAAATGCCCCCCAATGCTTGGCAATGCATGAACAATTCCTGGCAGTGCCCCGCAATGCCTTGACAATGTGTTGCAATGCTTGGGTAATGCCTGAAAATGTCTGGGTGCATTGCCTGGCCAATGCCTCGGCAGTGCATGGCAATGCCTGGCAATGTCAGGGTTATGCACGGAAATGCCTGGACAATGCCGGCCAATGCCTAGGAATGCATGGTAATGCCTAGCAATGCTTGGCTATTTCTGGCCATGCCTGGCAATGCCTGGGCAATGCCTGGCACAGCTTGGGCAATGTGGGGCAATGCCCGGGCCATTCCTTGCAATGTGTGGGCAATGCCTACAATGCTTGGTAATGCCTGGGCAATCCATGGCAAATCCTCGCAGTGCGTGGGCAACGCCTTGCAATGCCTGGGAATGCCTGGCAATACCTAGACAATGCCTAGATGATTCCTGGGTAACTTCGAGCAATGCCTGGTAAGTCATGGTAATGCCTAGGAATGCCAGGGCAATGCATGGGAATGCCTGGGCAATTCCTAGAAATGTCTGGGTAATTCCTTGCAATACTTAGTAATGCGTGGCAATGCGTGGCAATGCCTGGACAATGCTTGGACATTCCTAGCAATGTGAATTCAATGCATGGCAATGCCCGGACAATGCCTAGAAATTCTTGGCAATGCCTAGCAATGCCTAGGAAATTGATGGCAATGCCTAGGTAATGCCTTGCAATGCCTGGGCAATGTGTGGAAATTCCTAGCAATGCCTTTCAGTGCCTAGGAAATGCCCTTCAATGCTTAGATTATGCCTGGCAACGCCTGGTTAATGCCTGGAAGTGCCTGGCAATGCCTGGGAATTCTTCGGCAATGCCTAGCAATGCCTGGGTAATGCCAGGCAATGCCTAGAAATTCCTCGAAAATGCCTTGCAATGCTTGGAAATACCTAGGCAATGCCATCCAATGCCTGGAAATTACTGGCAATGCCTAGACAATGCCTCGCAATGCTTGCGCAAATCCTGGTAGTGCCTTGCAATGCCTGGGCAATGCCTGGCAATGCTTGGCAATGTCTGGCAATGCTTGGGCAATGCCTAGAACTTTCGGTAATGCCTCGCAATGCCCAATAATGTCGAGGCAATGTCTGGCAATGAGTGGGAAATGCTTGACAATGCCTAGGCAGTGCCTGGAAAATACCTAGCAATGCCTGGGCAATGCGCAGAAAGGCCTAGACAATGCCTGGCAATGCTTAACAATGCCTAGCAATGCCTGGAAACTCCTGGCAATGCCTCGAGACGCCTAGGCAATGCCTAGCACCTCTTGGGAAATGCCCGGCAATGCATGGGAAAATCCTTGCAGTACCTAGGCAATGCCTTGCATTGCCTGGGAAATGCCTTGCAAGGCTAATAATGCCTGGGTAATGCTTGGAAATTCCTCGCAACGCGTGGGCAGCGCCTGGCAATGCCTAGCAAGACATAGGCAATGCCTGGCAATCCCTTGAAGTACTTGGCAATGCATGGAAAATGCCTGGAAAATGACTGGAAATTTCTTGGTAATGCTAATCAATGCGTGGGCAATGCCTGGCAATGCTTAGTAATGATTGGGTAATGCCTAGCAATTCGTGGAACTGCCTGGCAATTCAAGGTAATGCCTTGACAATGCCCGGGCAATGCCTCGACAATGCATGGCAATGCCTCGGAATGCCTGGTAATACGTTGGCAATGCTTGACAATTCCTAGCAATGGCTAGGCAATTCCTGGCAATGCCTGGACAATGCCTTGCAATGACTGGACAAAGCCTGGAAATTCATGGCAATGCCTTGGAAATTCCTGTCAATGCTTGGGTAATGCCTGGCAATTCCTAGGTGATGTCAGGGAATGCTTAGACAATGGCTCACAATGCTTGGCAATGCATGGGCAACGCCTGGAAATGCCTCACACTGCCTTGACAATGCCTAGCAATGCTTGGGCAATGCCTGGCAATGCCTTGGAAATGCCTCAAAATGCTTGGGCAATGCCTGGCAATGCTTGGCAATGTTTGGCAATGCCTAGGCAATGCCTGAAAACTCCCTTCAATGCCTGGAAATGAATAGCAATGCCTAGGAAATGCCAGGCAAGGGCAATGCTCAACAATGCCTAGGAATTACTAGGCCAATGCCTGAGCAATGTGTGGCAATTCTTGGCAATGCATGGAAGTGCCTAGACAATGCCTAGCAATGCTTGGCAATTCCTGGCGATGCTAGCAATGCCTGGGCAATGCCTGGCAATGCCCGAGGATTCCTTGCAATGCCTGGACAATGCCTTACAATGCTTGGTAATGCCTGGGCAACGCCAAGAAATGCCTGGGAATGCCTGGAAATACCTTGGCAATGCCTGACAATCCCTGGAAATGCTTGGCAATGCCTTGACAATGCCTGGACAATTCTTAGGTAACTCTGAGAAATGCCTAGCAATTCCTGGCAATGCCTTGGCAATTCCTTGTTACACCGAGGCAATGCTTCGCAACGCTTGGGCAATACCTTAAAATGCCTGGCAATACATGGCAATGCGTAGCAATGCCCGGTAATGCCAGGGCAATGCTTGGCAATTCCTGGAAATCCGTGGACAGTGCCTGGCAATGCCTAGACAAAGCATGGAAGTTCTTGGCAATACCTTGCAATGCCTAGCAATGAGTGGGCAATGCCTAACAAGTCTTGGCAATTCCTGGCAATGCCTAGTCAATTCATGGAAATTCCTTGCAATGCCTCGGTAGTACGTGCCGATTCCCTGCAATGCCTAGCAATGCTTGGCAATGCTTGGCAATGCCTGGCAATGCTTGGCAATGCCTGGCAATGCTTGGAAATGCCTAGCAATGCCTGGGCAATTCATGGCAATGCTTGGAAATGCTTGGCAATGCCTAGCAATGCCTGGGCGATGCCTAGAATTTCAAGTAGTCCATGGCAATGCCCAGTAATGCCTGGGCAATACCTGGCACTACATGAGCAATGCTTGACAATGCCTGGGCACTTCCTGGCCAATGCCGAGGCAATGCCGAGGCAATGCTCCAAAATGCCTAGACAATGCATGGCAATGCCTAGTAATGCCTGGCAATTCCTGGCGATGCCTCGCAACACCTAGGAAATGCCTAGCAATGCCTAGGCAATGCCTGGAAACGCCCGGGAAATTTCTTGCCATGCCTGTACAATGCCTTGCAATGTGTGGCAATGCCTAGGCAATGCTTGGAAATTCCTTGCAATACGTGGGAAACACCTGGAAATGCTTGGCAATGTCTGGCAAGACCCAGGCAATGCCGAGAAATCCCTGGCGATGCTTGGCGATGCCTAGACAATGCTTCGCAGTTTCCAAGCAATGCCGCGCAATGCCTGGCAATTCATGGCAATGCTTGGCAATGCCTGTGAAATTCCCTTCAACGTCTGGGTAAGGCCTGGCAGTGCTTGGCAATGCCTGGCAATGCTTGGGAATGCCTAGTTATGCCTGGATAATGCTTGGCAATTCCTGGCAATGCGTGGACAATCCCTGGCAATGCCAGGCAATGCGTGGGCAATGCTTGGTAATTCCTGGAAATGCCTCACAATGCGTGGGCAATGCCTAGGCAATTCATGGCAATGCCTTCGCAATGCCTTGTAATGCCTAGGCAATGCCAAGCAATTCCTAGCAATGCCCAGCAAAGCTTATCACTGCTTTGGCAATACCTGTCAATGACTCAATAATGTCTGGCAAGGCCTGGGCAATGCCTTGCAATGCTAGGCAATGCTAGGCAATGCCTGGGAAATGCCTCATAATGTCTGGGCAATGCCGGGCAATTCCTGGGCAATACCTGACAATTCCTTGCAAGACATGGGCAACGCCTGGCAATATCCGCCATGCCTGGACAATGCTTCGCAATACCTTGCAATGCTTGGCAATGCGTGGACAATGCCTAGGAGCGACAGGGCAATGCCAGGCAATGCATGGATATTGAGTGGCAATGCCTAGCAAGACCTAGGAAATTCTTGGCAATGCCTGGGCAATTCCTTGCAATGCATCGAACATACCTTGCAACTCCTGACAATGCTTGGCAATGCTTGGCAATGCCTGGCAATTCCTTGCAATGCATGGCAATGCCTAGGTAATGCCTTGCAATGCCTGAGAAATGCATGGCAATGCCTAAAAATGCCTGGGAAATGCTTGGCAATGCCTGGCAATGCCCTGGCAATGCCCAGCAATGCCTGGAAAACGTCTGGAAATGCCTGGGCAATGCCTGGCAACGCCTGGGCAATGCCTCGCAATGCATACGCAATGCCTGGATATGCGTGGACATGCCTCGCAATTCTTGGCAATGCCTGGTAATGCGTGGACAATGCCTGGCAGTTCCATGTATGCATGGCAATGCCCACTAATTTCTGGGCAATGCCTGCCAATGCATAGGAAATGTTTGGCAATGCCTGGTCAATGCTTGGCAATCCTGGGAAATGTCTAGCAATGCCTGGCAATTCCTGGCAATTTCTGGCAATGATGTGGTCGCGCCGGAGCATGGCCTACGGGAACAACGCGTTGAAGCCGGCCTGTCCGCCGGAGGTAGAGCTAAGCCTCCGGTGGATTTTGTGGCCCTAGATCCTGCCCTGGTTACCTTGGCTATGCTTGGCAATGCCTATGCAATGCTTGGCAACTCCTCGCAATGCCTGACAATGCTTGGCAATGCCTGGGCTATGCTTGGCAATGCCTGGGCAATGCGCGGCAACTCCTAGCAATGCCTGGGCAATTCTTACCTATGCCTGGGCAATGCCAGGCAATGCCTAGCAATGCCTCGGCAATGCTTGGCAATGCCTGGTAATGCCTGGAAAATGCCTTGTAATTTGTGGCAATGCAAATGCAATGCCTGGTAATTCTAGGCCATGCCTAGGCAATTCCAAGCAATGCCTACGTAATGCTTGGAAATGCCTAGGCAATGCCTAGCAATACGTGGAAATACCTGGACAATGTCTAGAAATTGTTGGCGATGCCTGGTCAATTCCAGGCAATGCCTAGGCATTGTCTGGCAATGCCTTGGCAATGTTTGGCAATGCCTGCACAATGCCTGGAAATTCCTAGCAATGACTTGCAATGCCCAGGCAATGCCCAGAAATGCTTGGAAATTCCTGTCAATGCTAGGGCAATGCCCAACAATTCCTCGGCAATGCCTACGCAATGTGTTGCAATTCCTGGCAATGCCTGGGCCAATCCTGGCAATGCGTGGACAATTCCTGGCAGTGCCTGGGCAATGCCTAGCAATGCCTTGAAATGCCTGGGCAATGCCTTGTAATTCTGGAAATGCCTAGTCAATGCATTGCAGTTCCAGGCAATGCCTTATCATTCCAAGCAATGCCAAAGCAATGCTTGGCAATGCCTTGATAATGCCCGTTAATGCCTGGTAATGCGTGGGCAATGCCTAGCGATTCCTAACAATGCCTATGCCATTCCTAGCAATGCCTAGGCAACTCCATGCAATGCCTGGCCAATGCTTGGCTATGCTTGGGCAATGCATGGAATTTTTTAGCAATGCCTTGCAATGCCTCGCAATGCTTGGGCAATGCATGAAAATGCTTGGGAATGCCCGGAAAATGCCTGGCAATACCTCGCAATGCCTGGCAATGCCTTGCAATGCTTGGGCAATTCCTGGCAATGCCACGCAATACCTGGTGAATTCCGGGATATGCCTGGGCAATGTCTGGAAATGCCTGTGTAATGCTTGGCAATTTGTGGCAATGCCTGGAAGTGCCTTGCAATGCCTAGGCAATGCGTGGTAATACCTGGGAAATGCCTAGCAATGCCATGGCAATGCCTGGCAAAGCCTGGAAAATGCATGGCAATGCCTTGTGATGCCTGGCAATGCATGGCAATGCATGGGCAATGCATGGCAATGCCTTGGAAAGGTCTGGGCAAAGCTTAGCAATTCCTGTAATGCCTGGGCAATTCTTGGCAATGCCTGGTAATGCCCGGGCAATGCCTTGTAGTTAAAAGTAAATGCCTAACAATGCTTGGAAATTCCTGGCAATGTGTGGGTAAACTTTTACAGTGCCTGGGAAATGCTTCGCCATGCCTGAGCAATGTGTGGCAATGCTTGGCAATGTTGGGTAGTACGTGGCAATTCCGGGCAATTCCTGGCAATGCCTCGGAAGTGCCTGGAAATTCCTAGCAATTCTTGGCGTTGCCTGGGCAATGCCTTGCAATGCCTAGCAATGCCTGGCAATGCTTGGTAATGCATGGGCAATGCCCTGTACTTCCTGGCAATGCCTGTGCAATGCCTTGCATTTCCGGGCAATGCCTGGGCAATTGCAAGAAATGTGTGGGCAATGCTTGACAATACCTGGCGAATCCTGGGAATTCCTAGGCAATGTTTGACAATGCCTGGCAATACTTGGGCAACGCCTGGCAATTTGTGGCAATGCCGGGGCAACTCTTGGCAATGCCTGGCGATTCCAGGACAATTGCTGGCAATGCCTGGTAATGCCTAGGAAATGCCTTGTAATTCTTGGCAATGCCAATGCAATGCCTGGAAATTCTAGGCAATGCCTAGGCAATTCCAAGCAATGCTTGGGTAATGGTTGGAAATGCCTAGGCAATGTCTGGCAATTCCTAGCAATGCTTCGGCAATGCTTTGCAATTCCTGATAATGCCTAGGCAATTCCTTGCAATGCCTAGGTAATGCCTGGCAATGCCTTGGCAATGTTTGGCAATGCCTAGGTAATGCTCAGAAATTCCTGGCAATGCCTGGAAATGCCTCGTAATGCCTTGGCAATGCCCTGAAATGCCTGGAAATTCCTTGCAATGACTTGGCAATGCCAAGGAATGCCGTGACAATGCCTGGGTTATGCATGGGAATTCTTGGCAATGCCTGGGAAATTCCTAACAATACCTGGGCAATGCCTCGCAATGCCTAGCATTCCTTGGGCAATGCCTTGCAATGCCTCATAATGTTTGGGCAATGCCTTGTAATTCCTACAAATGCCTGGTCAATGCCTTTGAATTCCGGGCAATGCCTAGGCAATTCCAAGCAACTTGGACAATTCTTGGCAATACCTGGGTAATTCTTGGTAATTCCTAGAAATGCGTGGGCAACGCTTGGCAATTCCAGGCAATGCCTGGGCATTTCTGGCAATGCGTGGGAGTGCCTGGACAATGCCTGGAAATTCCGAGCAATGCATTGCAATGCTTCGCAATGCCTGGGCAATGCATGGCAATGCCCAGGAATGCCTGGGCAATGCCTAATGATGCCTTGCAATTCCATGGCAACTGGGCAATGTGTGGCCATTCCTGGCAATGCCTAGTAATGTCAAGTAATGCCTGGGAAACTCCCTGCAATGCCTGGGCAATGCCAGGCAATGCATGGCAATGCCTAGACAACGCCTGGCAACCCATGGCAATGCCTGGCAAGGCCTTCCAATGCTAGGCAATGCCTGGAAATGCAAGAGAAATGCATGGCAATGCCTAGAAAATGCCTCGGCAAAGCCTGGCAATTTATGGTAATGCCTAGGCAATTCTAGGCAATGCTTGGACAATGCCTGGCAATCCCTATGCAATGCATGGCAATGCCTGGACAATGCCTCATAACTCATGGCAATGCCTAGGCAATGCTTGGAAATTTCTGGCAATGGCAGGGCAATTTGTGGAAATGCCTACAAAATGCTTGGCAATGCCTGTGCAATTCCTGGAAATGCACGGCAATTCCTACGCAATGCTTGGCGCTTCCTCGCAATGCCTGGAAATGCCTAGGCAATTCCTGACAATGTTTGGCAATGCCTAGACAATGCCTAGGAATGCCTGGACAATGCCAAGGCAATGCTAATTCCATTCAATGCCTAGGCAATTCGTGGTGATGCCAGGGCAATGCCCGGCAATGCCTTGTAATACCTAGGCAATGCTAGACAATTCGTGGCAATGCTTGGGTAATACCAAGCTATGTGTGGGCCATGCTTGGCAATGCCTTGGAGATGCCTACCGATCCCCGGGACTGCGTGTGGCAATGCCTCGGCAATGCTTGGCAAGCCCTGGGCAATGCCCGGCAATTCTTGGCAATGCCTAGCAATGCCTAGGCGATGCCTGACCATGCTTGGTAATGCATGGGCGATGCCCGGCTATGCCTTGCAATGCCGGGTAAAGCATTGGAAATGCCTGGCAATTCCTTGCAATGCCTAGCAATGCCTTGCCATGCGTGGCAATGGTGAGTTCCCGGACAATGCCTGGCAATGCCTAGGTAATGCCTGGCAATCCCTGGGCAATGCCTTGCACTGCCTGGGCAATGCGTGCCATTGCATGGGCAATGCCGAGTAATTCTTGGAAATGCCTAGGCAATTACTGGCAGTGCTTGGGCAACGCCAGACAAGTCTTGGGCATTGCCTGGCCATTTCTGGCAATGTTTGACAATGCCTGGGCAATTTTTTATAATGCCTGGGAAATGCCAGGCAATGCTTGAGGAATACCTCATACTAGCTTGCAATGCCTGGCAATGCTTGAAAATGCCTGAGCAATGCTTAACAATTCATGGTAATGCCTTGCCAGTGCCTGGATAGTCCCAAGCAATGCCTCGGCAATGGCTAGCAATGCCTAGCAATACCAAGCAATGCCAGGCTATGCCAGGCGATGCCTGGAAATGCATGGTAATGCCCAAACACTGCCTGGTAATGCCCGGCTAATGCCTAGAAATTCGTGGCAATTCTTGGGTAAAACCTGACAGCTTGGACAATGTTTGGCAATGCGCAGGGAATGCTTGGCAATTCCTGGCAATGCTTGGCAATGCCTGGAAAATTCCTAGCCAATTCTTGGCAATGCTTGGAAATGATTGGGCAATGCCTGGCAATGCCTCGACAATGCCTTGTAACTCCTAGAAATGCCTTCGCAATTCCTGGAAATGCCTGGGCAATGCTTGCCAATGCTTGGGGAAGGCCTGGCAATGCCTGTCAATGCCTTGGAAATGCCTGCCAATGCATGGGCAATGCCTTGCAATGCCCTCACAATGCCTAAGTATGCTTGGAAATGCCTCGAAATTCGTGGACAATGCCTGGCAATGCCAGGAGACTTTGGCATATGCCTAGTAATGTCTGGCAATGCCTACGGAAAGCCTAGCAATGCCTAGGCAATGCCTGGCCATTCTTGGCAATGGATGGCAATGACCGGGCAATGCCTGGGCAATTCTTGACAATTCGTGACAATGCCTGGGCTATGCCTGGTAATGCTCAAATAGTGCCTGGCAATGCCAAGGCACGCCATTCTGTCAAAATGACTAGATATTTTGAATTTTATTGATTTTGGGAACAACATCAAAAGAAAAAATACTTTGAAAAACTAATAAGTTTTATTCATGCTCGTTTCCTTACCATCATATGATTGTTACTTTTCTTGAAGGCATAGAAATATGATTTTGAATGACGTCATGTCATGTTTCTTACATTGATATGTACTCATAAAACTTGAATGAAAAAATAATTCATTTTATAGTAATTTTAATTCAATTTTGTTCATTTTTTATTTTCTTTTTACATTTATTTTTACACTTCTATCAAACTTACAAAACATTCATTCTTTTCATAAATTCAGAATTAAATAAAAATAGTCTCCATTTTAATTTATATTTAATTATTTAATAATAACCAATTACATTGGTGCGTGGATCTTTGTTTCTTAGAAAATTTTCATATTACATAGACCGAGATTGAGCTGTGGTTTCTTTTCTAAATGTTTCCTTCATACAATTTAGACCTTGGATTCTCCTTCAGAAACACGTCAGACTAGAAAGACCTTCTCTATTAGTTCAAGAGCAACATTTCATAATGGTGAGCGAAAGGACCTCTTGGAGATCGAGGCTACTAATGACAATTAAGTTTTGTGACGTTGCCAGTTTTGTAAATACGTCGCGAGTTGAATCAAGCAGCTGGCGACTGCAGAGACCGTCGTCCTCTGCAGTCGCTTTCTGATCGACAGCCTCGTTCACTGCTGTGATCAATGGCAGCTTGGGGGTCGACCAAGCGCTGATCCATCTCCAGGCGTCGCCATTGCAACGCGACCGTCTGTCTACGCGAGGGTGTCCGTTTGAGGGCAACCCTCAGGCGTGCTCGCGCCGGAGCATGGCCCGCGGTAACGACGCGCTGAAGCCGGCGTGTCCGGCGGAGGCAGAGCCGAGCCTCACCCGATGGTCGTTTCAGGTGCGCCTGCCTCTCTTCCCCCGTTCTGAATGATTTAATTGTGTGAGTTTTGGCTTTCGTGGCTCTAGAGCCGGCCCTGATGCCGATCTACTCCCCCGCTTTGCTCCTGATCCTACTGATCTGCAGGACTTGCTGTGCTACCCGTGCTGTTGTGCTGCGTTGGCCTGCTTGGTTATTGGATCGGCTCGCTTTCACGATTTCCTCTCCCGGCCGGATCATGCGCATGAGCGTGCAAGCGTCACTTTACGACACGTCTCCCGCCATGGGTCGTGCTGATGTCACACATTGGTCTTGGCTGTGGCGAAGACAGCGTCCCTGCGGCAACGTGTCCCTTTCCCTCTGGTGGTTTGAGCTGTGTGTGGCTTGTGTAGCTGTGGGGCAGCCTCAAGTCATGCCATCCAACGAGTAAGGACGACGTGCTTGGACCCAAGATAGGACAGACTCTGTTTGGCGCCCCCTTGGAACACCTCAAAAGGGAATCAAAGTTACTTGGACGGATTCAGACAGGGAGACTGACCTCCTTTAGCCTAGAGGTTAAGGGAGGCTTTAGGCCTTAAAGCCTTTAGACCAAAGGAGGTCAGTCTCCCAGTCGGACTGGCTGGCCAACAAGCAGACGAGATTTGGATCAACGCAGATCTGACCTGGCGGCTGACGTCTTCTTTGGCTGCTGAAGTCAAAGTCAGTGGTGGGAAGAAAAATGCGAAGTGCGCAGGGAAACACAGGCGTTTTGCAATACTTGTAACATGGATAGTGTGGTGACGAGCCTCTGCACAGAGGGTGGAGGAACATGCTGCTGTGATGTGCCGTTTCCACTTCGATCTCCTCGGAACGTGATACTATGGCCGTTCAAGAAGGCTGTTTTCTGCGCTGAGAGCCGCTTGCTGCAAGTCATGTCTGCGGCTGTTGACCACGACGTGGATGCAACGCCATGTCCCGTGTGGTGCAAACAATCTGTGTGGCTTTGTGTGCTACAGGAGTTTGAGGAGTATTACGACCTCAAATTCGGTCTCCAGCAGGACCTTTCCTGGCAATCCGCAGATGAGGACAGCGAGGCAGCAACCCCTGCTGCTGCCGATCCACCCTCCCAATCATCAGTGGCTGCAGGAATAGCAGCACCAGCAGGTAGTGCCGGTGGCAGCGGCAGTGGAGGCTCGGAGGGTGGCGTTTCCGGCAGCGGTGGGAGTGGGTCTCCTCGAGTGCTCAAGCCTCTGCCGCTGTATCCCACTGTGGAGCTGCGTGAGCTTGCAGAGAATATTAGCCGGTGAGTCACGGTGTGGGTTCACCAAGACAAGGAATGAACTTTCGTCCTGCATGCACACAGCTTCATCCCTTCTTGGGGGGATGGGGGGGAGAGAAAATGGAGAGATCAACCCAGGAATACAAGTTGCACCTACCAGCTGCATCCGGCAACCACCTTGCACCAACTGGTAACAGATTCGCATTGATCCGCAGCCAGTCTGCCGGCCAGCCTTCAACCTGTCCGCACATATAAGCAACCAATTCACGCCGATCCGCAATTAGTTCGCAGTACCAGTCCGCAACCAGTTCGCCGATCACTCTGCAACCTGCTCGTACCAATTGGTAGCCAGTTCGCACCGCTTTGCAACCAGTTCGCACGGAGTTGGAGCCAGTTCGTACTGCTGCGCAACCAGTTCGCATGGATTTGGAGCCAGTTTGCACTGCTTTGCAACCAGTTCTCACGGATTTGGTAGCCAGTTCACACGACTTCGCAACCAGTTTGCACGGAGTTGGAGCCAATTCGCACTGCTTCGCAACCAGTTCGCACGGATTTGTAGCCAGTTCGCACTGCTTCGCAACCAGTTCACACGGATTTGGAGCCAGTTCGCACCGGTTCGCAACAAGTTTGCACCAGTTCGCAACGAGTTTGCACCGACCTACAACTAGTTTGCCGTACTGGACCGCAACCAGCTCGCACGCACCCATCCGGAACCAGTTTGCGCCAGTTCGCAACCAGATTGCACCAGTCCGCGATGTGCTTGCACCACTCCGCAATCACTTCGCACCAATCCGCTTCTGTTTGCACGTGTCTACAACCTGTCCGCGCCAGTCCACAACCTGTTTGCACCAATCCGTGACCAGTTTGCGCCAGTCTCTGCAATCTGTTCGCTCAATTCCGCAACCAGTCTGCACCAGTCTCCAACCATTTTGCTCCACTCCGCTACTAGTTCGCACCAGTCTGCGACCTTTTTGCACTGTATGCACCAGTTGGCAACCTGTTGCCAACCTGTTTGCACCAGTTTCACAACCTACTCACACCAGTTGGCAACCTGTTTTCACCAGTTTCACAACCTACTCACACCAGTTGCCAACCTGTTTTCACCAGTTTCACAACCTACTCACACCAGTTGGCAACCTGTTCGCACCAGTTTCACAACCTACTCACACCAGTTGGCAACCTGTTGGCACCAGTTTCACAACCTACTCACACCAGTTGGCAACCTGTTCGCACCAGTTTCACAACCTACTCACACCAGTTGGCAACCATTTCACACGAATTCGCACCCACCTGCAACCAGGTTGTACCAAGCAGCAGCAGCAGCTTGTTTGCACCATTTTGCAGCCAGTTTGTACCAGTCACCAATGTTTGCCGTTGATTCGACTTGTGTCCCTCCAATTACAAGTCTTTCAGGTTTCAGGTTTCAGGCATTGACTCTCCAAATCTACAAATCGACTCTGTTGTTGCAAAACTCTGTTGAAACAGCTGAGGCATCGGTCCGTGCATGCGGCCAAGACTTGTTCTCCAGTCTGATAGATCAGCCACTGAGGGCACATCTCCCTCTGCTTTTCTCCACTCTGATCTTGAGCAGCAGCTTTTGTGAGCCTTCTAGTGGCCAGATTTTAGCGTTCTCCAACTTAGCGGATCATCATTCCGACTCCGACCTAGGTCCACAAGCAGATGGCAAGCGTAGCCGCCTGGCCTCTCCTTCCATGCGACTTCTCCTCTCCATCGGCGCTGATTTAAACCGTCTCTGTCCTTCTGCCTCTTTCTGTCCCATGCTGCCTCATCATAACACACCTTGCCCTTTCCTGTCGCCTCCCTTCCCTTCTTGGTCCATCCCATGCGAACCCTTTCCTGCCGCCAAAAGCATCCAGTTGCATCGTGTCCAACACACCCTCTATTTGCTGCCCTGTCATGAAGACACACGCGACCATGCATTGAAATGATTCGCTGTGTTGTGTGTGTGCTAAGCTGCTGCTTTGCATCCTGCCTCCTCCCCGTTTCAACCCTTTGTTCAGGCGTCGTCGCCTCACCACTGGTTACGAGTCAGACTCTTTTCCTGCACCACGAACAGTAGCGAATGCAAGGATGTGCACGTGGGACACGTGTCACTGTGGAGATGCAAAAGTGGCATGTCTCTTGTGCCTGGTTGAAAGCCTCGGCTGTTGGGCCTCAGGTGCAGTGCAGGATGCATGTTGCGCCACCACATGCTGCGCACTCATGATCATGTCATGTCATTCATCTGTCTTCATCCCCGGGTGGTATGTGGGTGCGCACACATGCAGGGACATCTTGCGCGGGGACCCTGGTGTGTCGTGGGACAGCATAAAGGGGCTGGACACGGCCAAGGCGCTGCTCAAGGAGGCGGTGGTGATGCCCATCAAGTACCCACAGTGCGTGAGATCTGCCGGTGGGTCTGTCTGTCGCGAGAGAGTGAGAGATTGGTGGATTGAGAATTGTTGTCGGAAGTAGGTCGGAGAAGAGTTCGAGGATTTCACTAGGCTGTTGGGTTGTTGCATGTTTTGTGTTCCATTCCATGTGTTGAAACTGAAGGCGCGTGCAGGCATGATATCGGCGCACACACGACACTCGTGGGCGTCACACTTATTTCATGCATGCCTCAGGGACATGCTATCAGGCCCAAGCATGTCTCGCCAGCGTGCATGGATTAGTCTAGACATTTCTAACGAGTGTGGATGGGGACGTGTGCCCATGCATGCACCCACGGGTTTGGTGCACCAATGCACACTCCTGCACTGGCCCATGCCTGAGCAAAGTGTTTCGATGCACTGGCACCATGCCTGAGCAAAATGTTTCGATGCACTGGCACCATGCTTGTTCACATGGCATGCATATGTGCATGTGGGTGGATCAAGGAGGTAAGCTTGAGGAGACTCGAACTCAGAGGGCTGGGGGGGGGGAGGGGGGTGGTCCTTTTTATGGTAAACTGGCGCTGCATGGTGTCTGTTGTTGCTATTAGTCCTTGACTGTGTTTTGTCTTCGCCTTTTTGTGCTGCGGTCTCTCTCTCTTTTTACTTCCTACAGGTACTTCACAGGGCTATTGTCTCCATGGAAGGGCATCCTCCTGTTTGGACCGCCTGGCACTGGCAAGGTGAGCTGTCGGAAACTACACACTGCATAAAGAATGAAAAGTTGTGTTCAACCTGACAGTTCTCTCTAGCCTATTTCCGCCACCTGTTGTCTTTCATAGAGGCTGCTTCCACTGAAAGGTGTGGAGGTTGCAAGACACATTGCAGCCAACATTTGAATGTGAAGCAGGCAGCTTGTTAGCTCACACTAGCCGCTTGCTTCTTTGGACACCTCGTTCAACATGCAGGCAATGCTTGCCTCCTCCATGGCATGGTTGCCTTCCCACAAGGCAGCGATTCTCTAAGATGCAGTCCTGAGTCGGCAGGTGCTCCTAGTGCTGATGCTGATGCATATGCAGATGCTTTTGCTGTTGCCCCTGCATGCCTCCTCTGGTAACTGTGCTGCGCTATGTCTGTATGCACGTGCAGACCATGCTTGCGAAGGCAGTGGCAACGGAGTGCCACACCACCTTCTTCAACGTGTCTGCGTCGTCCATCGTCAGCAAGTGGAGAGGTGAGTGGGACAATCATGTCGGCTTGATGAAGGACGGTGCTTGTGTTGACATTCTGCAAAGTGCTGAAGTCGCCCTCATCCCTTTCCAACCCATTGCGAGTTTTCTGCCTCGTCCACTGCCAGCAAGTGGAGAGAGGTGTGACGACAAGGCTAGCTGCTTGATGCCTGTGCAATGTTTCCTTCGGCGCATTGCAAGTGTGTGAAACTCGTACTCATCGCTTTCAAATTGCGAAATGTGTCTGCGCCACCTTGTGCCGGTGTACATGGCGTGAAAAGCGGGAATGTCCGGCTGATAGTTGCCACAGAAGGGATGGTACAGCACAGAGCTCTATACTGTACCATCCCCTTTGGGGAGGCAGAGGAGACACTGCCCTCTTTGTACTTCTCCAGCCCCTAACTGCTAATGGGGGGTGGGAGAAGAAGCATAAGGAATATGACACTGGACAGCTGCAATTGCTTTCATTCCGCGCGGATGAATGGTTTTCTACATGCAGATGGAGCGGTAAGCTTCATACCTTCTTTATGTCTGCAATCAGTCCCACTTGTGTTATGCTCAGTTCAATGCGACGCACACAAAACGGCTGGCACATGTGCGGCTGGATGACAGGAAGCAGCAGGAAGCTGCTGCACATGTTGTTAGAGCCGGAGATCAGCACTTGCCATCACTCGTGCTTAAACACGTGCAACTAGACGTCCCGCGAGAGGTAGGGCGACTGCACAGAGCTGGCAAACAAGCTGTCGCACTGGAAAATGACTCCGATTTTTCTTCACTCCTTGGCTGAGAGAGCGCAGGCGACAGCGAGAAGCTCGTGCGCATGCTGTTTGAGCTGGCGCGGCATTTTGCGCCCTCCACCATCTTCATGGACGAGATCGACGCCATCATCAGCCACAGGGGGGGAGGTGCCGGCGAGCACGAGGCCAGCCGGCGCCTCAAGACAGAGCTGCTCGTGCAGGTGGGTATGAGCGTGGCCTCCGAACTGAATAGTGCACAGTTCCTGCTTGCATGAGGCTTGGAGGAGGTGTGGCAATGATGTTTTGGCCGAGTTTCTCCACGTTATGTTGGTCTTTCAGACTGAAGACTATAATGTGTGCAACTTGGCTGAGCGCAAAGCCATGAACCCTTTCGAACCCTGGAGATTTCATGATTTGGCGAGACCACCTTGCTAATTCAGCGGGATTCGAACCCGGCTCCTAAAGGCAAGAAGAGCCTCCTTTTGCAAAAAGTTGTCTGCATGTATGTGGTAGTCCAATACATATGCTGTGCACTCTTGCTTGGCGTGCTATGCCAGACTCGCCACGCTGCCATTGCCTTCCGCCTCTTTTGTTTCGCGAAAAGCATTCAGAGGCATGCTGCAGTAATCCGTTCGGGGATGGATTTCTAGTCTAGCCAGGACACAATCAATTCTCCTCTGCAATGTACATGTGTCCACGCGTGATCCCACAAGGGGGACTGCAGAGGCAACCCTTGCTAGTCTTTGAATAGGACTGGCTACTAGCTACAAAACGCTCATGCGGGAGCAGCCTTGGCCGCCTGACCCTTTGTCATCGTTGCTTCTGGCATGGCATCTGCTTCCCTCATGCTGCCGACATGCTGCTCCAAGCACAAGGGAACAGGCTGCTTTTGCTGCGATGCCATGCTTCACCATCATTCTTGGTTCCGCTGCTCGTGTAGTGCTTTCAGCTTTCTTCTCTTCCTGAGCTTGTCTGCTGTATCTCTCACGTTTGTGTACAGCACACGTTCGAGTGCATCTCATGTTCGTGTGCATCTCATGTTCATGTGCATCTCATGCTTGTGTGCAGATGGATGGTCTCAGCCGAACCAAAGACCTAGTCTTTCTCCTCGCCGCCACGAACCTGCCTTGGGAGCTCGACAGTGCCATGCTACGACGCCTGGAAAAGCGGGTCAGTATTGCGTCGGAGGAGAGATTTTTCGAGGATGGTGCCGAAATTGCATGAACAGTTGTTTTTTCCCCGGGATCTCAACAGTGTCACGCTGAGCTGCAGGGAAGATCTCGCCAAATCGATTGTGTTTGTTGTTGGTCCCGTTGAATGCTTAAGACGGCATCCTGCCATACACAATGGCATCCTGCCGTTGTGTATGGCCCTGCTGTCTTTCTCCCACCCTCCCCCTCAAGTTTCCACCAGTGTTTCCATTGCAGTAGCTACTGCTACTGCTGCCAGTGTCACTCCTCCTGCTCCTCCTCCTCCTGCTCCTCATCCTCTTCCTCCTCCTCCTCCTCCTCCTCCTCCTCCCCC
>SZWC01001861.1:89151-114075 GCA_023375785.1 Penium margaritaceum | reverse complement strand
CCCCTCCTCCTCCTCCTCCTCCTCCTCCTCCTCCTCCTGCTGCTCCTCCTCCTCCTCTCCCTTCTCCATTCTTTTTTCATTTCCTCCCTGGTCCCCCCCCTCCCCCCCCCAGGCCTTACAGCAGGGATCTTGTAGCACACTCTTCTTTGAGATGCCTTCAGCGACTTGCCTTTCGGCCTTTCTACATCCCTTGTGTTGCTTCAGATTCTGGTCCCCTTACCGGAACCAGTGGCCCGACTTTCCATGTTCCAAGAGCTTCTGCCGCGCCGCCACCTCCACCGCCGTCGGGAAGCTGGGCCACCATTTGCTGCTGCAGCACCAGCAGCAGCACAGCAGGACATGGGCAGCAGCAGTGCCAGGGAGGACGGGAGTAGCAATCCTGCGAGGGAGGGTGACAGAGAGGATGTGGAGGATGATGGGTTGCCGTACGATCAGATGGTGGCAGCCACTGAAGGCTTCTCTGGCTCAGACATCCGACTCGTCTGCAAGGAGGCTGCCATGCGGCCGCTGCGACGGCTGCTGCTGGCTGTGGAAGGGTCCGAAGGTGAAGGGAGTGAAGGTGAGTTGCTTGTTTTGCATTGGGGGTTGGGGGGGGGGGGGGGGGGGGGCAAGCCATGCTCTCCTATGCTTGGCATTCATTTTGCATGTTTGAAGACAGGTTTGACTGGAAGTGCTTGAACAGGCATGTGGTGGAGGTGAGTGGCTGAGCAGCCGCATGTGTTTTTCATCGGGCTGTTGACTGTGTAGCATGGGAGGCTACATCTGTGCACACAACCCCGTCAACCCCTTTTTGGACACCCCTCTCGGGTTACGGGGGAATCTCATTGGTCCTTGCTCCTTGTCAACAGACAGAGGCCGACCACCTTGTGCATAATGCAGTCGCAACCTATGCGTAAAAAAACGACGCAACTTTTTTACGCCTTTTTTGCGCAGCATTCTTTACGCCGCGTCTTAATGAAAGCTGCACCGGTTTTTTCCTTCCTGGTAAAGATTTGAACTGCAACCCCCCCGCCCCCCGGGGGCCTGTGCCCCAGACTTATGGGCCACTAGCAGGGCACCACCTCCTATCCATGTCACAATGTCACCATATCATGTCATGTCACATGTGACTAACCATTCCATCATATGACATTTGCACCACATTGTCACCAAGACACACGGGAAAATCTGTCCAACCCCCCCACAATACATGTTTCTTAACTTTTAGTTGAAAATTGTAAATAATGGCGCAAAAAACGTTAAAAACACCGCAAGTGTAATACAGTGTTTTTTTCGCCTGGTTCAATGAAAGCTGCGGCGTTTTTTTAACGCATAGGTTGCAACATTCCACTGTGGCGTCACGACAGGTACACGTTTCTCTTTCAAACCATGCAGCCATGCGGTGTCTTGTTGCATGCAGGCGAGTTGCCACACTGCGGCCCTATCACAGACGAGGACATCAATAAGGCGCTTGCGTCCACACGACCATCGGGCGCAAGTGGCAAGGAGCAATTTGAAGAGTTCGACCGCGACTATGGGACACACATACATGACTAGCAAAGTCGTTTTTCCCTTATGTTTCTTTCTCCCTTCCAGTGTCTTCTTCATTGGAGAAGCCACATCAAGAGCTTCCCTCAAGATCTCTTTAGCACCGTATGTTGTGGAGAAGCATATCTCCTCTTCTGAGGGGATTGAGGTGCTTGCAATCAAACCCCGTTGTTCCAGGTCCGGGATACTATGATGCCACTCGACAATCGGGTACGGTACACTGCCACAGCAAGACAGACTCCTCGTCCTTGTTTCAAGGGAGCTTTGGATCCTTTTAAGGGGCACGTTTACCGAGGTATTTCAGACCAACATTTCTGAATGAGGACAAGGTTTTCTGGCTTGAATCCCTTTCAAACAAACAAGACTTTTCGGAAGGGATCAGAGAGAAGACTGCAGACTGCTTTCCCCCAGGTCTAGGGAACAGTGGAGGGGAGGCATTGAGGATGGGAGGCGGGCCAACAGAGGTGAGTTTTCATCATTGAGGGCAACAGGTTTCTGTGCAGCCGTATTTATTGACGAGGGTTGACCAAGTGGGCGGGGCTTGTCTTCATTTGTTGGTCAGCGGGTTGCTAGTTGTGTGGGTATCAGATGGTGGGGTGGACTGAGTGTTTAAGGTCTCCTTGTACAATGCTCCAGCATGTATTGAGTTGCTCATGTGTCGGATCTGGTGCCTCCTCGTGACCTGGATCACCTGTTAATGGTTGGTAGTATGCTCTACGTGGTTGAAATACAGGCACTTGGTAGTTTGTGCTGGTGCCCAAGGATACCCCATGCAATGTGCTAGAGCTGCCAGTATTGCAAGACCTCGCTTGATCAACTCACACATTGTCTCTGCTTGTTTCATGTGTTTCGTGCATTTTCTCTGCGGTTGAGGCCACGGCGCATATTCTAGTGTCTCGGGAAACCTGTCTTGTGGTGTTCTAACCTCCTGATGGAAACCTAGGCACTTGCAGCATGTCCGGGTGGTCTAGCCACTAGTCCCCAATACGTAAGTCTATTGTGGGCTTATAGTACTCACTCCCTTGTTCTTATGTTTGCAAGGCATGTTCGAGAACAACAATGGTTTGTGAAATCGAGATTGAGACATGCTTTCTCGACCTCGAACTCGCTTTTTTCACTTCAATACGAGATGTCTCGTCTCCGGTACAGCGGAAGAGAATAATCTTGGTCTCGTACTGACTTGCATTTTTCTTGTCTCGATCTCGTCTTGGTCTTGCTCTAATCCGAGAGAAAATCTCGCATGGTCCACATTGCAAGTGGCTAGCAAAACGATAAAGCGAGCTGTCGCAAGTGAAGTCGCTGTGAAAATACTTTGCAGCGACTTCGCGACGAAAAGACTTTGCAGCAAAAGGGAGATCCTGTGAAGAAAGGCTTGAAATGATGTTGCACTAGTCTCGGCAAGACAATTTTATGCCGCCTCACTGCAGTTGCTAGCATGTGTTGTGTTGCTCATGGTGTTGTGTGAGCACGACAGTAAGCTGGTGAGTGTCGCAAGCCATGGATGTGGTAAGGTTTGCCTTAGAATCGAGTGTCACAATAACAGACAAGAGTTCGGTAAAGGGAGCGAGAGTCTAAGACGCCGGTGAGTGCACACCCACACCGAGCAACCGCTCGGGTGAGCATGCACCGCCACCCGGGGGTCGAGCACGACCTCTCGAAATTAACGGAGAGCGGCTTCTCAAGAGTGCACGGCCAAAGGCCGACACGGTGGCCCTCTAGGAATCAGCACCCGGGATAATGTACAGCTCCCCAAAAACACTCATAGGCAACCAAGCATGATGCAGGGATCGGCAGTGAGAATCTACGACCCCTAGCATCTACCACATCCTAACAAGATAATCAGATTTTAGCAGGGTTGATGCCGGTAGTACCGGTACCGCGGTATACCCCGTTTTTGTACCACAGTATTGCAGTACCGCGGTACAATATCTTTTTGAACGATACCGGTACGGTATCAGTATTGACTTGGCAGGGGACACCTCTTCCGTACCGTAGTACCATAGCGCAGTACAGTACCGCGGTAGTGAGAAATTGAAATAAAAAATCTTTGGCAACTAACGGTAACACGCTCAGACTAAGTCAAGGAAATAGTGTGTTCGGACGCTCGAGCATGAAAGATGGGTAAGGGCAGGGACAAGTACGCGATGGACAGCAGGGGATCGATTATCGTTGTTCATGTTTCAAAATCGGAAAGAGGATTTTGTAAGACAAAGTGGGAGATCGAGTGTGTAGATTACGGGGTTTGCGTGGGGTCGGGGTTGGGGGGGACATGACTGGTGTGCATGTGTTGTCTCTGTAAATGGGCGAGCGTGCCTACGATGATGGACAGCTTTCCGCCTTGCCCCTGTTGAGGGAAAACAATCGAGGACCACCCCCTATTCCTCCCTCCTTTCCGTGCCGTAAAGGTAGCACTTACAGCCAAATAACTTGTTTGAGAACGGGGCTGGGATATTTTCAAGAGTCAGGTTTCTCTCACATGCGCCTTTACGACTGGGGGATGGTTTTTTCAAGCTCTCGATAGGTTGCGATTGCAAAAACTGTTCGTGGGAAAACTTTTCTTGAGAAAAGTGCCTCGACAGTCTTCCAGACTCCAAGTCTCATTCTACGATAGATTACCATAAATAAATCATGAGAAAAACACAACGCAGTCTGGCTTTGGTTGACTGCTAGACCACGAAATTTTACGCCCAGCTTTCCGTTGTCTAGATTATAAGGAGAGAGAAATATATGTTTGCATATAACGAATTGTCGGAATATCATCGGAGCGAAGATCGCATTGCATTCCACCGACCCCAATATCCCTTAAATCTTCCGTGTCCATCATCCCATTTGAAAGATATTGAAGTGCGTCAGCCAAACAGGGTTGGGCGCAGACAAATATGCACGGACCAACCCGTTCCATGCCGACAGGGTGGTTTGTGCATTTTCTTCAGCACGTATGGACTAATACCCGTACTATACTGTTTTGTACCGCTTCCTCTTATGTGCAATACTACCGTGTACCGTGGTAAATATAAAGTATCGTGGTTATTGAACGGTACCATTTTTAGCGTGGGAGCGGTACCGGTATCGGTACTAACCTCCCAAGAAACTAGGATACCGCGGTATTGAATACCATGGTAGTCACCTACCGCGGTATTCAGTATCGCAGTACCCAAATAACACGGTGTTGCAGCCCTGGATCTGAGCCATGCTTGTGCCGGAGGGCACTCGTGGGTAGCTTGATGACTGCTTGATGAGCGCAGTGATAACAGCAAGAGCGCTCTTGGGCAACGGCTCCCCAGGTGTAGCCATGATCACTCAATCTGTACAGGTGTGTGTGTGTGTATGCATGGATAGTGAAACGAGAGGGATCAAAGATGTGAGTGGTCAAGGAACAGGACAGGAATCCAACACTCCCCATGACCCGCAGACAAGCATCCCTCAAACCGTGTCAAAAATGCACACATAGGAGTGCATAAGCGTGGTGGTGAGAGACGACGAGACAGGCGGACACCAAGCACCTCACCCTGGGTCATGGGGAGATGTGACACCAACAGCATGAATGGCACACTTGAAGACATTTCTGCTGAGTGCCTTAGCGAGAAAGTCAGTCCTATGTGATCTTGTATCCATCCAAGCAACTCGGACAATGCCAGCAGCAATGCACTCACTGTCAAAGTGATGCTCCACATTGATGTGCTTGGTGCGTAAATGATGCATGCGATTATTTTCCGCAATGGCCTTTGTGCTTTGACTGTCACAACGTTGAGTGATATAACAAATGGGTACACGCAACTGCTACAGCAGACGATAGAGCCAGACAGCTTCACACGTACCTGCGCCAAGAGCCACATACTCGGCCTTAGCTGTGCTGCGGATAACACACCCTTGATTTCCACTTTTCCAAGAGACACTTGTGCCACCAATCATGAAGATATATCCTGTTCTACTCCGTGCATCAATGCCATGTGCCCAGCCACTGTCAGTGAACCCATCCACGATCACTGAGGACTGTGCACAACATTACACCCCAATTCGTGGTGTGGAGAGGGCGCAGTGCACCACGTGCAACACAGCCTCAAGATGATACTCTCTCGGGCATTGGGAGAATTGAGAAAGGAAGTTCACCGCAAATGTAACATCAGCACGTGTGGTGGTGGCAAGGTACATCAAGGAGCCAATGACCCGGAGGTAGTCTGTTACGTTGTTGGTCTCCCCTAGTTTTGACAGCTCTCATAACTTTAGCAATGATTCACTTGCTGGAGTCATGGGTGTAGAGGCTAAGTAAACAGTTGCAAGGTGCGGCGAGGAGGATCACGCTCTAGCTCCATGCCTTGAAAGACACGAGCTGGGCCGAGGTCCTTCATCTTATATGCAGACTGCAGGAGAGCTTCTTGTGGACTGTGTTGACAAAATTGGCCTTGGGTTGGGTTGGCGCAAGGAGATAGTCTTGGTGTGGGTTAGTCCTAATATGCAAGCATCTGATGTTGAGAACCTAGGTTCTGCTCCTAGAGTAACCACAGGTCACTTTTTGGATCTCAGGTGACCACTGGCTATGGCCTGGAGTACCCACAGGTGAATCAGGTGGAGCCACAAGTGGCCTGGAGTAACCACAGGTGGCCAGGAGTGGCCAAGAGTGGCCAGGAGTGGCCAGGAGTGGCTAGGAGTGGCCAGGAGTGGCCAGGAGTGGCCAGGAGTGGTCAGGAGTGGCCAGGGGTGGTCAGGGGTGGCCAGGAGTGGCCAGGAGTGGCCAGGACTGGCCAGGAGTGGCCAGGGGTGGCCAGGAGTGGCCAGGAGTGGCCAGGAGTGGCCAGGAGTGGCCAGAGGCAGCCTGAGGTGGCCACAGATGGCAAGAGATTGTCACAGGGCACCTACCCTCCAGCCTAGATGCCAAAAGACTAGCCACACAGCTGGGTTTTGGACAGCATTTGGTCCTTACCTATTTAGTCTAGTCTCCCATTGTCATGAAACAACACAATAACTACTCTTGTCTTCCTTTCTGCCAAGTGGCTCAACTTCTCTCTCACTTGTGCACATAAAGCCCTTTCCTCACCTTGGTCCTACACTTTCTACATGGTACCAGAGCCATAAGAGAGTGTGCGTTGTGTGCCTTGTGATCCCTCCTCTAGGAGGGAGAGAGTCCTCGTTGGCTCACCTCTGGCTATCCTTCGTGAACAGAGTGGTTGCTTGCCATGGCTACCACTGAAGCAATACCCTCCGTCCCTGTCTTCAATGGTGCCAACCACGACTCAAGGACACGTCGTCTTTGCTTTGCCCTCGCCAATGCCAAGGTGTGGGGCCACGTCACTGGCGACGTCACCAAACCACCCCCCACAGCTAACAAGGAAACTCGTATGGCGTGGGAAGACAACGAGAAAAAGGCTATGTTTCTGATTGACAGAGCTCTTGACTCCAAGTGGTCCGACATCTGCGACAACTGCGATTTGGCTAAGGCAATGTGGGACAAGGTCAAGGCAGCACACATCAAAGCTTCGTCTGATGGCGCGTTTGACTTCCTTGGAAGCATCTTCACCCTTCGCTAGACCCCTCAAGAAGGCATGGTTGCCTACATCGCGTGCATTGAGAGCATTCGTGCCAAACTCAAGGGCATCAATGGCAATGATATTCGCAAGGCTGAAGTATTTTTCACTCTCGGCATGCTCAATGGCCTGCCATCTGAGTGGGATGTCTTCAAGCTCAGTCTGCGCCATCTCAACAAAGACCTTCTCACGTTTGACTACGTAGCGGGGCGTCTCATGGAAGAAGAGAAGGGAATCAACCGCAAAGAGGAAGCTTCCGCCTTCGTTGCCTCCAAGTTTCCTGGGGGCAAACCCACCTCCACAACTCCTCAGGGTTCAAGCGTGGTCTCCTCCAACAAGGGGAAAGGCTCCACAACAACCGGGCCAAGGACCAAGTAATCCTTTTGCGGCATCAAATGGCGTACAAGTGAAAAGTGTTTCCGCAAGCGTGAAGCCGAGTGGTACAAGACTCATGGCCACGGCAAGTGCGCACCCCGTTTCTCAAAGGGTGAACCGGAGCCCAACTCCGATAGCGAAGGGATCGTAGAATCCAATGTTGTGGAAGAGACATTTGATGAACGTTTTGGTTTCATGGCTTACACTAGTGCAAGTCCAACACCCTCATCTGCTGAGGAGAAAAAAGATGTGTTGGACACCGGATGCACATCACACATCTCCCCGTCTCTCGATGCGTTCTCAACGTACGAGATAGATGCATCTTCAAGGAAAGTTTCTGGCTTCACTCTGAAGATCACTACGACAATTCAAGGCAGCGGATCAGTACGCCTGCAAACCTCATGTGGTACTCTAGTCCTCAACGGGGCACTTCATGTACGCAAGAGTTCCCACAATCTCATCTCCGCATCTGTCCTTGACGACAAGGGGCACACCATTCTCCTCAGCTAGGGGAAATTCACCATTTGGAACAAGAAGGATCAGGTTGTTGCAACCGGAACACGTGACAAGAACTTGTGGGTCTTTGGTCCTCCATGCACTAGTCTACATGTAACAGCCAGTGAGGAGGGACAGCCCGAGACCCCACTTGGTTGTCCAGTTGATGGTGTTGACACTGTGGAACTGATTCATTCTACAGGTGTTGTCCAACCTTGTGCAGAAGACAGTGTCCTCCCTCAAACAAAGCCTCCACAAGAGACATCAGACCTTTGGCGTCGTCTACTCGGTCACCTTCACCACAAAGCCATCCTTCACCTCGCGCAAGCAGCCACAGGGATGCAGGTGCAAGGGATCAGCACTCCTGCAAACCCATGCCATACTTGTCTTGAGGGCAAGCATCATCATGTGCCTTTCCCAAAGAGCAACACACGATCAAGCAGGCAGCTTCAACTCGTCCACATAGATGTAGCCGGTCCATTCCGTAACCCATCCAAAGGGGGCTGTCGGTATGCTCTCGTGATCGTGGATGATTTCTCACGGCATGTGAGAGCTTTCATGCTCAAGACTAAGGCCGATGTCTTCCAGGAGTTTGCTACTGGATGTGAGACCCATTTTGGACGACCTCTTTAAGCCATTCACATGGATGGTGGTGGGGAGTTCGTGAACGAGGAGATGAAGACCTTCCTCAGCAGCAAAGGCATTCTCCATCAACGTTCGGCCCCCTACACCCCTCAACAAAACAGGGTGGATGAACGTGCCAATAGGACCTTGTTTGAAATGGTTCGTTGCATGCTGCATGAGTGGCCGTTGCCACTGGAATGGTGGGGGGAGGCGCTGATGCACGCGGTGTATGTGAGGAACAGGTGCCCCTCACAAGCACTTCATGGACAGACCCCTTTCGCTTTGTGGAGCAACAATTCTCCAGATCTGACTATGGCGAAGGTATCTGGGTGCCTCGCTTTTGTCAGGGTTCCAGAGAGAACGCGCACATCGAAGCTTGTCCCACGGAGTGTGCGATGCATTTACCTTGGAATTCAGCCGGGGACCAAGGCTTACCGGCTGTTCAATCCTGTGAAAAACAAGTTCATCGTCACACGAGAGGCAGAATTGGATGAATCTGTTTGTGGTCTTCTAGTCTCAACACCTCAACCTCCAAGCAACCTCATCATTCTCTAGCATCAAGCTCCAACACCATCAGCACAGGTGGAATCAGGTTGCCATGAAAGACCTCGGGGAGCTTGAGTTCTACTTGGGCTTGCATGTTATCCGTGACAGGACTGAGCGCACACTCACGCTCCACCAAGGGCCATACCTATCATAGGTTCTGGCCAGGTTCAACATGGCCGCTTGCAAAACAGTGGTGACCCCTACGACAGAAAGACATGCACTGACTGCAGCACTCTCACCCTCCACAGAATCTGAATGTGAGGCGGCAAAAAACATCCCATACGCCTCCGCAGTGGGTTCCCTCATGTATGTCATGGTTGGTACGCAACCGGATTCGGCCTTCGCCGTCGGCCTTCTCGCACGCTTCATGGCACAACCTGGGACAGGTCACTGGAAGGGAGCCAAGCGTGTTTTCCGCTATCTCCAGGGTACCAAATCTCTCAGTCTTGTGCTCGGTGGCTCCGGCCCTCTCACCCTTGCTGTTTTCTGTGATGCATCATGGGCTGATGATGTTGACAACCGTCGCTCTACCCTCGGCTAGTGCTTCACGCTCGGCAAAGGTGTGGTGAGTTGGAGCTCCAAACGCTCCCGCTGTGTGGCTCTGTCCACAACAGAAGCTGAGTATTATGCAGGCACAGAGGCAGGGAAAGAGGCCATCTGGCTGCGCAGACTCTTGGGCAAGCTCAACCTGCCACGAGAGACCGCAACCCCTCTTTGGTGCGACAATCAGTCCGCCATCCACCTCACCAAGAACCCAGACTTCCATGCCTGCACAAAGCACATTGAGATGAAGTATCACCTCATCCGAGACCTAGTGGAGAGTGAGGTTGTAGAGGTGAAGTATGTTTCAAGCGTAGAGAACGTTAGCGACATCTTCACAAAGCCGCTCCCTCAAGAGCGGTTTGAGTACCTTCGTGAGCGTCTCTGGCTTCTTAGCCTTCCTGCACCAACCACCAGCGACCAGGGGGGTGTTGACAATACTGGCCTTGGGTTGGGTTGGCGCAAGGAGATAGAATTGGTGTGGGTTAGTCCTAATATGCAAGCATCTGATGTTGAGGGCTTGGGTTCTGCTCCTAGAGTAACCATAGGTCACTTTTTGGACCACTGGCTGTGGCCTGGAGTAACCACAGGTGAGTCAGGTGGAGCCACAAGTGGCCTGGAGTAACCACAAGTGGCCAGGAGTGGCCAAGAGTGGCCAGGAGTGGCCAGGAGTGGCCAGGAGTGGCCAGGAGTGGCCAGGAGTGGCCGGGAGTAGCCAGGAGTGGCCGGGAGTGGCCAGGAGTGGCCAGGAGTGGCCAGGAGTGGCCAGGAGTGGCCAGGAGCGGCCAGGAGTGGCTAGGGGTGCCCAGGAGTGGCCAGGAGTGGCCAGAAGTGGCCAGGAGTGGCCAGGAGTGGCTAAAAAAGGCCAGGAGTGGCCAGAGGCAGCCTGAGGAAGCCACAGATGGCAAGAGATTGTCACAGGGCACCTACCCTCTAGCCTAGATGCCGAAATACCAGCCACACAGCTGGGTTGTGGACAGTCTTTGGACCATCTGTTCAAGCTCCCAATCATGTTGGGCCACAAGACTGAGCAGTGCACTAGTAGTATTGTATCGTACATCTAGGGTAAAGGTCTTGTCAAAGTCAACTCCTGGGACGTGCGAGAATCCCTTTGCCGTGAGCCGTGTCTTGAACCGTTCAATTGTATTGTTGAGATTCAACTTTCGTCGGTATACCCACTTTGTTGCTATTGCTTTGCACCATGGGGGAAGATCATCCAGTTCATAGATACCATGCTCAGAGAGGGCATCAAATTCCACTTGCATGGCCTAGTCCCATAGGTTGGAGTCGGACGCACTAGGAGCACCCTGTAATTTCAGGGGTTCAGATGAAAGAGGGGGCAGACCAATGGCTGCAAAGCATGAGGCAACATACCCAGCCAAAGATGAATCAAGAGCCAAGTGGAACTCCTGCTCAATGAGAGGGTATCCAAGGGCAGAACTGGGGTGCACAACGGACGCAGCAACGGGTTGGGAGGTGGTCATGAGGCCAAGGGCGCGGAGACCAGGCTCGCCCGAGACAACAGAGCGAGAGGGAACAAGAAGTGCACGGAGGCGACCATCCTGTGTGTAGGGAGACACAGGATCCACAGAAGAGGTTGGCATAGAGACAGTACATGGCTCTGGCAACACAGGCATAGAAGGGGCAAATAATGCACTTGGAGCAGTCGGCACAGTAGAGAAAGAGGGCTCAGAGGTAAGAGACAGCATGGAGGGGGAAACGGGCTCAGAGGCAGCATGCGGCACAGTAGAGACAGAGGGCTCAGAGGCAAGAGACGGCATATAGGGAGCAGCTGGCTTAGAGGCAGCAGACAGCACAGAAGAGGTAGATGGTGCAGAAAAGGTAGAGAGCTCAGAGGCAGCAAAGGTCACACAAGTGGGGGACAGCGCAAAGATAGCAGCCGGCATAGAGGAATTGGAGGGCTTAGAGGCAGTAGGCAACGAACGCATTGAGGGGGGAACAACAGATCGAGAGGGAGAAGGGCCTCCTCCACCACAAGAGTGTAAAGGGAGAGAGTCCGAGGAAAGTCGAGGAAGGTCACGCTCAAATAAGTGTTCAAAGAAGAGAGCATCGCGCGACTCAATCACACGACAATGCACAGGATCCCAGAAGTGCCAGGTTTTGGAGAAGGGAGCGACACCAAGAAAGACACAAAAGAAACCACGGGGAGAGAGCTTGTCGTCCTGGTGGTCGGCAGGGAGCCAAACATAGGCAATGAACCCCCATAAACGGGCAAGACGAAGATCAGCGTAGTGGCCCACCCAACACTCAGAGAGAGTAACATGATGAGGGAGGGGACCATGAGGGACACGAATTCACACTCAGGTCATGTAGGACATAGATTCAAAAGCAAAGAGGGGAGACTAACCAGAAGAGGAGAGAATGGAACACACTCTGTCAGCCAGTGTACCATTCCAACGTTTGGAGACGCCATTATGTTGAGGCGTGTAGGCCATAGAGGACTCTATGCGGATGTCACAAGAGGCAAGGAAGCAAAAGTTGGTACCAAATCATTCACCACCCTAGTTTCTTGGAAGATACACAGGGGACAAAGACAAGCACGCTTGGCTTGAGAAAGCCAAGTTTCAAGAATTTTAGTCACATCACTTTTGTGGCGAAGGGCAAAGACTCAAGGGTAGAACAAAAAATCATCAGTGAGGGAAAGGACAAAGTGACCAAGGCCACCAAAAAAATTCATGAGGCAAGGGACCCATAACATCAGCAAGAACCAAGTCAAGGGGATGAGCCGTGGTAGATTCGGTGGTCCTGAACAGAGAGCGGTGCATTTTTCCACGAGCACAATCGAGACAAGTGGTGGAACATGGTGGCGCAAATGTGGTAGATTCAAGGCCGTCAGCAGGACGGAGGCGCAAGAGACACTGGACATGAATTTCCAGGCATTGTCCAGGCATTTCCAGGCATTTTTAGGCATTACCCAAACATTTCCATGAATTTTCACGCATTCCCACGAATTGTCAAGCATTGCCGAGCCATTGCCGGGCATTGCCCAGGTATTTCCAAGAATTTCCTAGGCATTGGCAAGATTTGCCAAGCATTATCTTGGCATTGCCAGGCATTGCCCAAGCATTGCCAAGCACTTCCAAAGCATTGCCAGGCATTGCCATGCATTGCCAAGCATTGCGAGGCATTGCCCAGGCATTGCCTGGAATGGCCCAGGCATTGCCACGCATTGCCATGCATATACCAAGCATTGCCAAAAATTGCCAGGCATTGCCCATCCATTGCTAGGAATCTCCAGGCATTGACCATGCATTGCTAGGCATGAGCAGGCATTGCCCAAGCATTACCAAAAATTTCCCAGGCTTTGCCAGGAATTTCCCTGAATTGGCCATGCATTGCCAGGCATTGCCCGGTATTGCCTGGCATTGCCCATGCATTGTCAGGCATTGCCCAGGTATTGCCAGGCATTGACAGGCATTGCCACACATTGCTAGGCATTGCTAAGAATTTCCATGCTTTGTCGAAGCGTTGCCAAGCATTGCCAGGCATTGCCAGGCATTGCCAGGCATTGCCAGATATTACCAGGCTTTATCTAGGTATTGTCAGGCATTGCCACACATTCCTAGGCATTGCCCAAGCTTTGCCAGGCATTGCCAGGCATTGCCAAGGCCTTCCCAGGCATTACTAAGGCCTTGCCAGGCATTACTAAGGCATTGCCAGGCATTGTCAAAAAAACCCGTCAGTCCTCAAGCATTGCCAAGCTTTGACAAGAATTGTTAGGCATTTCCCAAGCATTGCAAGGCATTACTCAACCATTGTCCAAGCATTGCCACGCATTGCCCAGGCATTGACACGCATTGCCAGGCATTTCCATGCATTACGAAGGATTGCCAGGCATTCTCCAGGCATTGCCAGGCATTCCAAGGCATTGCTAGTTATAACTAGGCATCTCCGAGGCATTTCCAGGAATTTCCCGGCATTGCCCACACATTGCTAGGCATTGCCAAGCATTGCCTAGAAATTGCCTGAAAATGGCTAGGCATTCCCAGACATTACCAGGCATTGCTCACGCATTTCCGCGCATTGCTCGGGCACTTTCAGGAAGTGCTCACGCATTGCTAGACATTGCCCAGGCACAAACAGGCATTGTCCAGGCATTGCTCAGGCATTGCAATGCATTGCCAAGCACTGCCTGACATTACCAGAGCTGACAGGAATTTTCAAAGCACTGTCACGCATTGCAACACATGACCACGCATTGTCAGGCATTGTCACGCATTGCCTAGGCATTGCCAGGAAATTACCCTGGCATTGTCAGGCATTGCCCACACATGACCAGGCATTGCATAGGCATTCCCAGGCATTGCAAATAATTGCTTAGCATTATCCAGGCATTGCAAGGTGTTTCCCAGGCATTGTCAGGAATTGTCAGGGCATTGCAAGGCATTGCCTTGGCATTACCTAGGCATTGCCACGCATTGCCGGGATTTGCCAAGCATTGCCCAAGAATTGCAAGGCATTGCGTAGGCAATGAAAGGCATTGCCCATGCAAAGCAACGAATTGCCTAGGCATTGGTAGTAATGGCCATGCATTACCCAGGCGTTGCCAGGCATTCCCCATGCATTGTCACGAATTGTCCAAGCATTGCCAGGCATTGCCCAGGCATCACTTAGGCATTGCTAGGAATTGCCAGGCATTGCCCAAGCATTACAAGGCATTGCCCAGGCATTACCAGGAATTGTCTATGCATTCCTAGGAATGGCTAGGCATTACCTAGGCGTTGCCATGCATTGCCCATGCATTGTCAAGCATTGTCCAGGCATTGCTAGGCATTGCTCAGGCATTGCCAGGCATTGCCCGGCATTGCCAGGCATTGCTCGGCATTGCCACGAATGGCCAGGCATAGCCCAAGCATTTCTAGGCATTACTAGGCATTGCCTAGCGTTGCCAACACATTTCCAGGAATTTCCACGGATTGCCCAAGCATTGCAAGGCATTGCAAGGCATTGCCCACACATTGCCAATCATTGCCTAGGCATTGCCAAGCATTTCCTGGCATTGACAGGTGTTGCCAGGCATTAACCAAGAATTAAAAGGCATTGCCAATAGTTGCCAAGCATTGCCCAGGCATTACCCGTGCGTTTTCATGCTTTGTCCAGGCATTGCCAGGCATTGCCCAGGCATTGTCCGTGCATTGCCTAGGTATTGCCTAGGCATTTCCAGGCATTGCCCAATCAATGCCGGGCATTGCCAAAAATTACCAAGAATAGCATTGAATGGCTAGGCATTGCCCAAGCATTTCAAGGCATTGCAAAGCATTGCCAAGAATTGCCTAGGCATTACCAAGCATGTCCCAAGCATTGCGATGCATTGCCTAGGCATTGCCAGGCATTGTCCAGGCATTGCCAACGCATTGTCATACATTGTCCAGGCATTTCCAGGCATTGCCAGGCATAGCCTAGGCAATGTCACGCATTGCTAGGCACTTTACGGCATTGCTCAGGCATTACCAGGCCTTGTCCAGACATTTCCAGGAATCACCGAGGCATTGATAGGAATTTCCATGCAATGCCTAAGCCTTGCCAGGCATTGCCCATCTATTGCCAAGAATTGCCTAGGCATTGCCAGGCATTCCCAAGGCATTGCTGGCAGTGCAGGGCATTCCCAACCTTTACCCAAGCATTGCCATGCATTGCCTTGGCATTGCAATGCATTTCCAGGCATTGCAAGGGATTACCTCGCATTATGCAAGCATTGCGAGGCAAAGCCTACGCATTGCCTAGGCATTGCGAGGCATTGCCATGCATTGCCAAGAATTGCTAGGCATTGTCCAGGCATTGCGAGGCATTGCTAGGCATTGCCCACACACTACACGGCATTGCCAGGCATTGCTAGGCAGAGCCAGGTATTTCCAAGAATTGCCAGGCATTGCCAAGCATTGCCAGGAATTGCTAGGCATTGCACAGGCATTTCTAGGGATTTTCAGGCATTGCCAGGCGTTGCCTATGCATTGCCAGAAATTGCCAAGCATTAACCCGCCATCGCCAGGCATTGTCCAGACATTGCCGGGATTTGTACTCGCAGTGGGAGGTCTTGCCACGCATTTCCCAGGTGTTTTCAGGCTTCCCCCATGCATTACCAAGCATCACGAAAAATTACCAGGCATTGCCTAGGAATTTTTAGGCATTTCTAGGCATTGCCAGGCATTGCTAGGGCATAACCATGCATTTCCCATGCCCTGCTAGGCATTTTGAGGCATTGACAGGAATTGTCCAGGCATTGGCCAGGAATTGTCCAGGCATTGGCCAGGCATCGTCCAGGCATTGCCAAGAATTGCCTAGGCATTGCTGGGCATTGCTGGGCATTACGAAGAATGCCCAAAACATTGCCCAAGCATTGCCATATGTTGCCAGGCATTGCCAAGTTTTTCCAATGCATTTCCAGGCATTGCCCTTGCATTGCGAGGCATTGCCAGATATTACCAGGCATTTCCAGGCATTGCCAGGCATTGCCAAGGCAATGCCAGGCATTACCTAGGCATTGCCACGCATTTCTAGGATTTTCCAAGGATTGTCCAGGCATTTCCAGGCCTTGTTGAGGCATTACCAGGAATTGCCCTGTAGTTGCCAAGAATTGCCAAGCATTGTCCACGTGTTGCCAATAATTGCCCAAGCTTTGCCAGGCATTGCCAGGAATTTCCCAGGCATTGCCACGCATTGCCCAGGCTTTGCCACGCGTTGTCCAGGCATTGCCATACATTGCCAACGCATTGTCATGCATTGCCTGGGCATTATGAGGCATTGCCCGGGCATTTCCAGGCATCGCCATGCATTTCCTAGGCATTAACAGGCATTGCAAGGAGTTACCAGGCATTGTCCAAACAATGCCAAGCGTTGCCTAGGCATTTCCAGGAATACCAGGCATTTCCAAAGCATTGCCAGGCATTGCTCGAGCATTTCCACGCATTGACCACTTTGTTGGGCATTGCCCAAGCATTTCTATGCATTGCCAGGCATTATCATGCATTGCGAAGGAATGCCAGGCATCGTACAGGCATTGCCAGGCATTACCAAGCATTGCCGGTAATTGCTAGGCATTGTCAGCAATTGCCAGCCATTGCCCACGCATTGCTAGGAATTACCAGGTATTGCCCACGCATTGCCATAAAGTGCCCAAGCATTTCCATACATTTCCAGGCATTGCCCACGCATTGCAAAGCATTGCTTAGGCATTGCTAGGCATTACTTAGGCATTGCTAGACATTGTCGAGGCACCGACGGGCCAAGCCTAGGCATTGCAAGGCATTGCCAGGCATTACTGCGCATTGGTAGGAACTGCCAAGCATTGCTCAGGCATTGCCGCGCATTACCAGGTATTTTTAAGGCATTGTCCACGCATTGCCATGTATTGCCCATGTATTTTCCAGGCATTTCCAACCATTGCCCACACATTTCACACGCATTGATTGGCATTAACAGCCATTGACCAGGCATTCCCCAGGCATTAGAAGGCATTCCTAAGCACTTCCTAGGCATCGCCAGACATGGCCCTCGCATTGCCAGGCATTGTGACACATTGTTCATGCATTACCAGGAACTATCTTGGCATTGTTAAGCATTACCCAGGCATTGCTGGGAATTGCAAGGCATTGCGCAGGCATTGCAAGGCATAGCCCAAGCAATGCTCGGAATTGCCCAGGCATTCTTAGGAATGGCCACGCATTTTTCACACGTTGGCAAGCATCGCCCACACATTGCCATGCATTGGCTTGACATTTCTAGGCATTTTCCACGCATTACCAGGCATTTCCTAGGCATTATCCAAGCATTGCTTGGCCTTGCCATGCATTTTTAGGAATTGCCAGGAATTGCTAGGCATTGTCCAAGCATTGACAGGCACTGCCAGGAATTGCCAAGCATTGCCCAAGAATTTGCAGGCATTGCTATGCATGGCTTGGTGTTGTCCATGCATTTCCAGGAGTTGCCAGGCATTTTCCAGGCATTGCCACGAATTGCCCAGACATTGGCAGGAACTACATAGGCTTTGTAAGGCATTGCCCAAGTGTTGCCAAGTGTCCCCCAGGCATTGCTCACGCATTTAGAGGCATTGTCACGCATTGCCCAGGCAGTACTAGACATTACTTGGCATTGTCCATGATTGGTCCGGGCATTTTCCAGGCATTGCCTAGGCATTAATGGGCGTTGCCAAACATTACCAAGAATTTCCAGGCATTTCCCAGGCATTGCCAGGCAGTGCCACGCATTGCCAGGGATTGCCTAGGAATTGTAAGGCTTTGCCCAGGCATTGCCAAGCATTGTCCAGGCATTGCCAGGCATTGCCAAGAATTTCCCAGGCATTGCCGTGCATTGCCATGCATTACCACGCATTGCTAGGCATTGCTATGAATTGTCAGGCATTGCCCAGGCATTGCCAAGCATTATGAAGGCATTGTCAGGCATTGTCCAGGCATTGCCAGGCATTGCCCACGCGTTGCACGTCATCGCGAGGCATTACCAGGCATTGCCAAGGGCCACGAAAATGAAGGACCACCAAGGCTTGAGAAGAATATGAGGCGATGTTGTTAACATCAGCTGCGGAGAAAGCAGAGGAGGTGCAGGCGGGTAGGAGCGTGGGAGGCCAGGGTACAGGATCCATGGCGTGCAGGTGAATGGCCGTAGGGAGGATATGGTTTTTGATCGATGTTGCAGTTGAGGCGGTGCGAAGCCAGGTCAGAGTGATGGAGGTGGCGGAAGCGGCGCCAGACTGTGGTGAGGAAGGGCTCATGACACAGGCGCTGGTGATGACGACAAAGCGACGACTTGGTCAGTGGTCACTAGTTAATGTTGCCTCAGACTCTGATACCATGTTAGGAGAATGGAGTGAGCGGAGCAAGTGATAGTAGAAGTAGGCAGAAGCAATGGAACATGAGCAGGTACGAGAATACTCATGGGAGTTGAAAGCTCTGAGGTGTTGCAAGAAATTAGGCGGAGAACCCACAAAAAGTAGTTCTGAAGCTGTGGTAGAGTGCTGAGGTAGAAAGGTGCTTGGTGAGAGAATGCCGAAGTGAGGCATGCAAGATTGATGGGATAAGTGATTGGCTGAGAGTAACAAAGAAGAGGAGTGAGAGTGACAAAGGGAAGAGGTGCAAGAGTGAGGGTTGAGATTGGATGGTGAAGGAAGAGTGAGCAATGAACGAGCAGAGTGAAGACACGGTAGTGAAGCTGTGGAACCAAAGGCAAACAAAATGGAAGTAAAAGTTCTAGGTAAAACTAAGAGGGAAGTAGCATCTGCGATATATACAAAGCAAAATAGGACAAAAAAGTGGGATAACGGCTTGTGCACTAGCCAGGCGTGTGTCACAGGTGTCACATAATTCGGGGATACCCTAACTATCAGTTTAACCGGTCTTGTGACCGAGAACCCGTTGGTCAATCCTGGTTATGGCCAGGACCTGAAGCTTTCATTCCGGTCTGTCATTTTCGGAGAATGTGGGACAACTCTTAGCTCAAAGACATTTCCTAACAGCCAGGCATTCCCAGGAATTGCCAGGCATTGCCCAGATATTTCCAAGCATTACCAGGACTTGCCAGGCATTACCCAGGCATTCATAGACATTGCTAGGCGCTGTCAACACATTGCCAGAAATCTTCAGGCATTTCCAAGAATTGCCCAGGCATTGCCAAGAAATGCCCAAACGTTGCCAGACATTGCCCACGCGTTGCCAAGAATTGCCCATGAATTGCCATGGATTGCCAGGAATTTCCAGGCATTGTCCATGTTTTGCTAGGCATTCTCAGGCATTGCCTAGGCATTGCCAATAATTGCCCAGGCATTGCTAGGCATTGCCCAGGCATTGCCAAGAATTTCCCACGCAATTCCAGGCATTGCCTAGGCATTGCTCGCATTGCCAGGCTGAAATTGGAATTTCCATGCATTGCCCAGGCAATGCCAGGCATTGCCAGGCATTCCCCGGCATTGGCAGGAATTGCCCATGCATTCTTAGGCATTGTCAAGGCATTTCCAGGCATTGCCCAACCATTGCGAGGCATTGTCCAGACGTTGCCAGGCATTGCGAGGCATTGCAGGCATAGCCCCAGGATCGCCACTCATTGCCGGGAATTGCAAGGCATTGCTGAGGCATTGCCAAGCCTCACCGAGTATTACAAGGCAGTGTCAGACATTGCCACGCATTGCCAGGAATTGCCAGGATTTACCTAGGAATTGCAAACTATTACCCAGGTATTGCCAGGAATTGCCTAGGCATTGCGAGGAATTGCTAGGCATTTCAAGGCATTGCCCAGGTACTGTTAAGACATGTCCAAACATTGCCAGACATTGCCAGGCATTGCCCACGCGTTGCCAGGCATTGTCCAGGAATTGCCAGGTATTGCTAGGAATTTCCAGGCATTGTCCATGCATTGCTAGGCATTCTCTGGCATTGCTTAGGCATTGCCAAGAATTGCCCGGGCATTGCAAGGCATTGCCCATGCATTGCCAAGCATTTCCCACCAATTGGCCAGGCATTGCCAAACATTGCATACGCATTTCCAAGAATTGCTTTGGCATTGCTCGCATTGCCAGGCAGAAAGAGGAATTTCCAAGCATTGCTAGGCATTGCACATGCATTGTCAGGCATTGTCCAGGCATTGACAGGCATTGCCCAACCATTGCCAGGCATTGTCCAGGCGTTGCCAGGCATTGCCAGGCATTGCAAGCATAGCTCAAGTATTGCCACTCATTGCTTGGAATTGCAAGGCCTTTCCCAAGCTTTGCCAAGCCTTGCCCGAGCATTACCAGGCAGTGCCCAGACATTGCCATGCATTGCCATGAATTGCCATGCATTACCTAGGCATTGCAAAGCATTGCCCAGGAATTGCCCTGGCATTGCTAATAATTGCCAAGAAATGCTAGGCATTGCCCAGGCATTGCCAGGCATTGCTAGGCATTACACAGGCATTTCTAGGCATTGTCCAAGTATTTCCAGGCATTTCTTGGCATTGCCAAGCATTGGCAATCATTGCTCAGGCATTGTAACGCATGTTCCAAGCATTGCCTGGCCACTTTCCAGGCATTCGTAGGAATTGTCATCGCATTACCAGGCATTGTCCCGACATTGCCAGTCATTGCCAGGCATTGCCAGAAATTCCCAGCCATTGTCCATGCATTGTAAGGAATGGACCAAGCATTTCCAGGAATTGCCCAGGTATTGCCAGGAATTTCCAGGCATTGTCCAAGCATTGCCTGGCATTGCCCAAGAATTGCGTGGCATTTTCCAAGCATTGCGAGGCATTGCCTAGGCATTGCCAGTTTGCCAGGCATTCCTTGGCGTTGGCAGGCATTGCAAGGCATTACCCACGTATTACCACACATGGCCCAGGTATTCTAGAGGCATTGCAAGGCATTGCCAATCGTTGCCAGGAAATGCAAGGGATTTTCCTAGCATTGACGGGCATTGAAAGGAAATGCCACGCATTGTCCACGCATTGCCGGCAATTGCCAGGCATTGCCCACGCTTTGCCAGGCATTGCCCAAGCATTGCCAAGAATTGGCCAAGCATTCCCAGGCATTACCTGGCATTGCTCGGGAATTGCCAAGCATTACCCACGTGTTTCTAGGCATCGCAAGGCATTATCCCAACAATCATAGGCATTACCTAGGCACTTCCAGGCATAGCCCAGGCATTGCTAGGCATTGTCCTGGCATTGCTAGGCATTGTATAGGCATTTCCAGGTGTTGCCGAGAATTCCCAGGCATCACAAGGCATTGCGAGGCATTGCCAAGCATTTCCCAGACATTACCACGCATTTCCAGGCATTGCTAGGAATTGCTGGGCACTGCCTAGGCATTGCAAGGCATTGCCTAGGCATTGCAAGGAATTCCCCAAGCATTGCAAGGAATTACCAGGCATTGCCAGGGAGCTCCCAGGAATTCTAGGTATGGCCAAGTATTGCATAGGAATTGCTAGGCATTGCCTAGGCATTCCCCACGCATTGCCAGGTTTTTCTCGCCATTGCCTAGGCATTGCCAGGCATTGCCCAGGCATTATAAGGCATTGCCCACGGTTTACCAAGCATTGCCTGGCATTGCCAAGCACTACCCATGCATTGTCAGGCATTGCCTATGCATTTCCATGAAGTGCCACGTAATTCAAGGAAGAGCCAGGCATTGCAAGATATTGGTAAGTATTTCCCACGGATTGCCAAGAATCGCTAGGCATTGCTCGGGCATTACCACGCATTGCCAGGCATTGTCCAAGCATTGCCACGAAGCTTCTAGGCAATGCCAAACATTGTGAGGCATCGCCTAGATATTTCCAAGCACTGCCTAGGCATTGCAAGTCATTGCCGGGCATTGCCAGGAATTGCCACGCATTGCTAAGGCATTACCAGGAATTGCTAGGCGTTGCCTAGGCATTGCCCACCCATTGCCGGGCATTGCCAGGCTTTGCCACGCATTGCCAAGCCATTACGAGGAATCTCCAGGCATTACCAAGCATTGCCTAGTCATTACCAGTCATTGTTAGGCATTGGCAAAAATTACGAGGTATTGCTAGGGATTTCCAGTCATTTCCCAGGCATTGCCTACGTATTGCTAGGCATTGCCATGCATCGCCAGGCATTTCCCATGCATTGCCATGCATCTCCCAGGCATTGCCTGACATTGTCGGGCACTGCCAAGGCATTACCAGGTATTACCTGGCATTGCCAAGCATTACAAGGAATTGCCAGGCATTGCCAAGCACAATCAGAAATTGCCAGGGATTGCGAGGCATTCTCCAGGCATTGTCTAGACATTACCGGGCATTTCCCAGGTATTGTCTCCCATTGCTCAGGAATTGCTTCGAATTGCCGGGCATTGCGAGGAATGTCCTGGGCATTTCTAGGCATTTCCTAGGAATTGCTAGGCATAGCCAGGCGTTTCCCTAAAACTGTCAGGCATGGCCAGGCATTGCCTAGGAATTACCAGGCATTATCGAGGCATTACCATGTATTGCCTGTCATTATCAGGCATTACCCCGGCATTTCTAGACATTGCCAGGCATAGCTAGGCATTGGCAGGCATTTTTCAAGCATTGCTCAAGCATTGACTAGGCCTAGCCTTAAAATGCTTGGGCAATGCCTAGTCAATGCTTAGGAATGCCTTCCACTACGTGGCAATACCTTACAATGCCTCTCAATGCCTAGCAATTCGTGGCAATACCTGAGCAATGCATGGATAATGCCAAGCGAACCCTGGGCAATGCCTGGGGATTGCCTAGAAATGTCTCACAATGGCTAGACAATACCTCGCAATGCCCGGCAATGCTAGGGAATGCCTCGTAGTGCCTGGCAATGCCTGGGCAATGCCTAGGAAATGGCTGGAAATTCTTTGGCAATGCCTGGTAGTGCGCGGGTAATGCCTAGCAATGCTTGGAAATGCATGGCAATACCTTGCAATGCAAGGGAAATGCTTAACAGTGTCGAGGCAAGGCTTGGCAATGCCTAGGCAATGTCTAGCAATGCTTGGAAATGCTTAGGTAATTCCTTACAATGCGTGGCAATACCTGGTTATGCCCAGGCAATGCCTGGCAATACCCTGCAATGATTGGCATTGCCTGGCAATGCCTCGCAATGCGAGGCAAAACCTAGTCAAGGCCTAGAAATGGCTGGAAACCCCTGACAATGCCCTGTACTACCTTCGTAATACTTGGCAATGCCTAGGAAATTCGTGGTGATGACTAGCCAAAGCCTAAAAATGCTTAGACAATGCCTGGAAATTCATGTCAATGCCTAGGTAATGCCTAGAAATGCTTCCACAATGCCTGGAAATACCTAGACAATGCATTGCCATGCTTGGGCAATGCCAGACTATGCCTGGGTTATTCATGGGCAATGTGTTACAACGCTTGGGCAATGCCTTGCAATGCATGACAATGTCTATGCAATGCTTGACAATTGCTAGGCAATGCATGGTTATGTTTGGGCAATTCCTGGCAATGCGTGACCTATGCCTAACAGTGCCTAGAAATGTCTCGGCAATGCCTGGCAATGCTTGGGCAATGCCTGGCAATGCCCACAAAATTCCTGGCACCTCTTGGGCAATTCTTGGCAATGTTTGGGGAATGCCAAGCAATGCTTGGGCAATGCATGGGCAATGCCTAGCAAAGCCTACCAATGCATGGCAATGCCTGGTTATGCTTGGAAATGCCTAGCAATGCTTGGCAATGCCTAGCAATGCCTAGGCAATGCCTGGCAATGCATATGCAATGCCTTGCAATGCCACGGCAATGCCTAGCGATGCTTGGCAATTCCCAGCAATGCCTTGCAGTGCTTGGGCAATGCCTGGGAATGCCTAGCAATGCCTGGTAATGCCAGGTTATGCATGGCAATGCATAGGCTTTGCATGGAAATCCTTGGAAAATGCATGGAAATGCGTGGCAATGCTCGGTAATGTCTGGGCAATGCATGGAGAATGCTTGGCAATGTGTTGGTAATGTCTGCAATGCCTGGTAATGCCTAGCAATGCCTTGCAATGTGTGGGAAATGCCTTGCAATGCGTGGGTAATGCCTGACAATGTATGTGTTATGCTTGGGCAATGCCTTGGCAATGCTCGACAATGCTTGGCAATGCATGGGCAATGCCTAGCAATGCTTGGCAATGCCTGGTAATGCCTTGGCTATCCATGGCAATGCCTGGGCAATGCTTCTCAATGCCTGCACAATCCCTGGCTCGTCCCAAATGTGCAAGAGTCCCCAAAGTCCATGAGTGGTGCCCTTTTGGTCTTGATATTTGTTATTTTTTAAATCTCCAACTTAGGGAATCTTTATGAAATCTCCAATTTAGGGAACCAAAAAATACCTTCACCGTGAGAAACACACGATGCACCGGAACATGCTGCTGTTCTCGTTGGCCCGCAATGCGCGTGAAATGTACCTTGTTGGTTTTTGCGCATCCCTCATTGTGCTCTGTTGTGTCCTCCCGGCTTGTGTACATCGGCGTGCAGATGACTGACGGCGAGACTCGACGCTGATGGAGTGTCATCCGGTGGAGCCGACGCACGCGGAGATCTACTCGCAGTTCGCTGGAGCCTCCTCTCTCCGGCGACGTGCTCAGCTCCATCGGCAGGCCTCCTCGGCAGTCGTGCCGCCGGCGGTCACTGCCACCGCAAAGTGTTGTCTGCATGCGTCCAGCGCGTCCCGTCGCGTCTGCATCGTCATGCTCTGCCCAGGGTCCGTGTTGCATGCTGCATGGCCCTGTTCGGCGTCATGGACCACTGTAGGCACTGCCTGGGTTCGGGCAGCAATAACTCTTTGCTACTATTTTTCTAGCTGATTCTGACCGCACGACTGCGTT
>SZWC01001861.1:62203-76896 GCA_023375785.1 Penium margaritaceum | reverse complement strand
TGCACGCTGCTGCTGCTGCCGCTGCTGCCGCCGCTGCCGCTGCTGCTTCTGCTGCTGCAGCTGCGCTGCGGCTGCTGGTGCTGCTGCTACCGCTGCGGCTGCTGTTGCCGCCGCCGCCGCTGCGGCTGCTGCGCTGCGGCTGCTGTCGCGCTGCTGCTGCGGCTGTGGCTGCTGCGCTGCTGCTGCTACTCAGCTGCTGCGGCTGTGGGGGAGGACTGCTGGCACCGCCGCCGCCACGCCTCTCTGCGTGGTGGTGCGAGTCACTGCTGCCGTCTCTGCAGCTGCTGTCTCACGTTGACGGCGGTCGACCTCCTCCAACGGGTCCCAGAAGATCTGCTGCAGCGGTGACTCTCACTGCTGCTGCTCTGCTGCGTCTCTGCTGCGCAGCTCGGTGAGATCTGTCTCACCGCTCTGATACCATGAGAAACTGCTAGGAAGCTTCCTAGCCTTGCTGCTGCTGACGTGGCGACACTGTCCAGTCAGCTGATGCACTAGCAAGCAGGCAGGTGCAAGAAACAGCAAGGATCAGGCTAGGGAGACGCGCAAAGTCTCATAAGCTTCAATAGCTTAGTAAATGCAGAGAGAAATGACAAATGACAGGTCCAGGGCATAAGTACCTGCCGCGGCGCACAGCGGGTGTCGCACGCGGCAGTCCAAGAACTGTCCTAAAACCGGCCCAAAACCACTGTTTTGGCCATAACTCTACGCACACATGTCAGAATCCTGCGCCGTCTGAACCTAGACGTGCAGAATCAAAAGACGCACGCAACGACTGGTCACATGCATGCATCCATCGACTGACAGCGAGTATATAATTCAAAAACATGCAAATGGGTCTCATGCCCAGTCCGCCGAAAGGCGCCTGCAAGACGTAGAAGGCACAGCAAGGAGTCCCGGTGACATCTGGGGCTCTGGAACAGTAGTCGGTCAGCTCCAGACGGGTAGGCCGCCGCCTGTCGTCGCGCCGGTGTCACCAGGGCCGCCTGCCTCAGGGATCTGCACGAGTATGGACACGGCCGAGTGGTCACAGTAAACTGTACAGAAACGGCACAAATCACAACACCATCTTCTGCCCGACCGCGCTACACACGTGGCCCAGGCGGCAGCCTCCGACCTTGGCCGACAGTGAGCACACAGTCCGTCGCTCCGCGTCCCGTGGCGCCTCGACCCCTTGTGGCTCCACGTGTCTCCTCCACTCCCACGGTCGTGAGTGCGGACCCTGGCACAAAGGCTCTCGGCCTGACCACTTTTGCCATCATCGCAGACCTTCACCCGGGTTCTGCATTGGGGTACGCCATGCTTCATCACGAGCATCGGCATGCTGTTGCGGCTGCACTCGCTCGCATCCCACCTGGGGCTCGTGATGCACACGCCCTCTCAGTCCGGTCCACAGCGCGCCCAAAGGACCCTTCCACCCTACGCGAGGCTCGAGCCTCCCTTGAGGCCGCACATTGGGATGCTGCCTCTGCCGAGGAGCTCGCTGCTATCCGACAGCACCACGTGTATGACCTCGTGGACCTCCCTCCAGGTCGGAAGGCCATTGGTGCCAAGTGGGTCTTTCGGCGTAAGTGGAAGCCTGACGGATCCTTGGACAAGTACAAGGCCCGCCTCACAGCAAAGGGGTTTGCTCAGGTCCCTGGGATCGATTACGACCAGATCTTCGCCCCAGTTGGTCGATTCTCCACTAGCCGGGCGCTCTTCAGCCTGGTTGCCCAGCACGGGTGGGAGCTGCATCAGATGGACATGAGCAACGCATTCCTCCATGGCTCACTGGAGGGTGAGGAGCTCTACATGACGCAGCCCCTAGGCTTCGACGACGGCACTGGGAGAGTTTGGCGGCTGCGGAAGGCCCTCTATGGCCTGAAGCAGTCGCCTCGGTACTAGAACCAGGAGATCAGCAGTACGTTTCTCCGTAGCGGCCTCCAGCGCAGCACCGCTGACCCCGCACTGTTCGTCAGCCCGCGAGGTCAGACCTTCGCCGCGGTTCTGGTCTACGTCGACGATCTCCTCATCGCGTCGCCAGACACGGCCACCATCTAGCGTGTCAAGGACTTGCTACACGCCGCCTACCAGATAAAGGATCTCGGGTCTGCCCGAGTCTTCCTGGGCATGGAGCTCGAACATGATCGCTCCCAGGGCATCCTACACGTCCACCAGGCTACCGATGGTCAGACCCTGTCCACTCGCTTCGCCAAGGACTTGCCCCTCGTGCCTAGCGCATCTTCACCCATGTCACCCGATGGCCAAGTGAAGCTGAAGATTCATGACCCAGCTGTTGTGGGGGAGCCAGTTGATGTGACCACGTATCTGCGGGTCATCGGGTCACTGATGTTCCTGGCGACGACGACGCGCCCAGACATCGCGTTCGCCGTCAACCTCCTGGCCCAGTTCTCTCAGGAGCCGCGTCACCTCCACTTCGAGGCCGCGATCCGAGTGCTGCGCTATGTCGTCTCGACCCCTCGGCAAGGTCTCATGTTACGCCGTCAGCCGTCCGTCGTCGCAGTGGGTTACACCGACAGTGACTGGGCTGGCAGTCCAGACGGTAAGAGTCGCACGGGCTGGATTTTTCTGGTCGGGGGCACAGCTGTGTCCTGGCGCAGTGGCAAGTAGGGGTGCATTGCACGCAGCACTGCTGAGGCTGAGTACGTGGCCCTTGGCTCAGGCGGGTGTGAGAGTGTGTGGTTGCGTCGTCTGCTATCCGAGTTGCGTCAGTCTGTCGCATCCATCACCCTGCATTGTGACAATGAGAGTGCCATGGCCATCGCCGACAACGACGGTGTGCATCACACACGCACAAAGCACATCAATGTTGAGTATCACTATGTACGTTCGTTGATGCATGACGACAGCGTCAGCTTCGTATGGGTTGAGACAGCACGACAGCCGGCTGACTTCCTGACCAAGGCACTGAAGAGGGACTCGTTCAAGAAGGCTGTGAGTTCAGTCGGCGTGCGTCCGTGAGTCGTCCTCTTTGTCTCTGCCTGCGTCTCTGCGTACCTTGGGGGAGTCTAGATGTTGATCGTTTCTCTGCCCGCCCATGTACACTACGCCTGTGAGTCATGGGGGAGTGTTGGTTTTTGCGCATCCCTCATTGTGCTCTGTTGTGTCCTCCCGGCTTGTGTACATTGGCGTGCAGATGACTGACGGCGAGACTCGACGCTGATGGAGTGTCATCCGGTGGAGCCGACGCACGCGGAGATCTACTCGCAGTTCGCTGGAGCCTCCTCTCTTCGGCGACGTGCTCAGCTCCATCGGCAGGCCTCCTCGGCAATCGTGCCGCCGGCGGTCACTGCCACCGCAAAGTGTTGTCTGCATGCGTCCAGCGCGTCCCGTCGCGTCTGCATCGTCATGCTCTGCCTAGGGTCCGTGTTGCATGCTGCATGGCCCTGTTCGGCGTCATGGACCACTATAGGCACTGCCTCGGTTCGGGCAGCAATAACTCTTTCCTACTATTTTTCTAGCTGATTCTGACCGCACGACTGCGTTTGCAGCGTCGGTATTATGGTATGGTCCAGTTTTCAGGCAAAACGGACGACGCCCGGGTTTTGGGCTGTCGGGCGTCTAGCAGGGCTCACCGAGAAAACCCTGCCTGCCAGAAAATAGGTCTTCAGCTATTTTCTGATTGGCTGGTTAGTTGAGTAACAACTTCTACACTAGTGGGGGGGCCTAGAACTTTGAGGGGTCTCCCATTGTTGTTCATTCTTCATTCCTAATCAGTTACTTTCAGTTTTCAGCTGCTTTCTGGCGCTAACTCTGGCGCGCGCGTTTCTGAGTAACAAACCCAGAGCTTCCAGACTTAGACTCTAGAGCAGCAGACTGAGGGGGCAGCTGACTTAAGCAACGAGCGTGGAAGCCCGCACGCTGCATCAACAACGATGCTGCCCCAACCTGCTGCCTAGGCTTTCCAATTTACCTGAGTTGTCATTGTATTGTTCTCCGGTATGTTCTGGACACATCTCACCAGTGGCGAGCACCGGTGGTGATCACCGGTGGTGAGATGTGAGAAACCGACAAAATAATCTATTACTCCATCCGTCGGTTTTGCTCCCCGTTGCTCCATATATCGGATGCCCTCGCACGGGCATCCGATAGGAGGGCGCTCCAAAGATTGGCCTCTCTGATCATCCAGGAAATGCTACGGCATCATCCAAGGACTTCCGACAGCAGGCTGTCCGCGTCTAGAGGGGGGTCGAAATACGTAGCTCTCGCAAATGTTTCCTTACTTTAAATGAACTCAGGAAATGTGGCAAATAAACAGTTATTTCTACCAGATTGGCCAAAAACACCGTAAACGAATATAAATGTTAGTATGATATTTGAGTCATTACGTCTCTGGCCCACTGCGCGTCGACCTTGGAATTTCTACGGGGCTCCGTCGAAGGCATTTTGGCCACTGGAGTCGTCCTCAAGTGTTCGGTTTTGAAGGTCCTGAAGGTTCGACCACTTGCTGGTATGGTTGGGAGAAAAGCCGCGGATTGCATCGAGTTGTCCAATATGTTACATCAACTTCTCAACGACGACACACTTTCATCAATGCGCGCCTTAATATTCTCAAAATCCCTCTAAAATTTCGACGGATGTTCTTCAAGCGACCTTTCACGACACGATGTTTCTTGCTCTTGTATGTATGCGTTGGGCACGTCTGACACTTGTTATTGTAGTACACTTATTGTTAGATACAGATTGTTCGATTTTCCCGACTCTTCAAACTGTCTTCTGCGCTGCACCTCTTCCTTTTGAACTATCCACGTTCCGCTCGGCGTAACATTAACAAATGTAATGTAAAAATTGCGGAACTGAGAAAGTCGTTTTGTAAACACCCCTTCTTTGAAGGATTATGATCATATTCCATGAAATGGAGAATTTGAAGGGAAAAAAGTAAGCAGTTGAGGCGTATCTTTTCTACATAGGAGCAAACGGTGCTTATCATCTTTGTTTCATGGAGGATGGGGTACATTGCTTTATGGTAGGGGGGGGGGGGGGGAGAGGGTCATACATGCGAAACTAGTGGGATATCGGCTTTTCCGGCTAATCTCGAAGTCACCCCCATTCTGGCAGAACCATCATCAGGATACCCCCATCTCTTTACTTATGGCTAGGCGCCCCCATTTTCTAACACGTGGCTAGGCCACCCTTATATTTTACCTTATTTCTAGATTGCACATATGATGGGCTGTGACAAGAAGATAAATGATTGAATTTGGGGGAATTAAATCCAAAGTATATCAGCCCGAATGGTCATTTTGGAGTTAAGTTTGCAAGAATGGAGAATGGGGGCGATCAAGGGATCAATCTCCAGAGTGGGACTATACTGAAGACAGGTCTGTGAGAATGGGGGTAAGAAGATAAGTTCGCCCCTTATTTCAACGGATAAATTGACCAGATAATCCTGGTTTGGGCCTTAACTGTAGCACATGCGTCGGGTCCGTCTGGAGGAAGAGTTTTGAAGGCTACCTGGTTTCCTAGCCTACCGGAAGCTCCGCCCTGGAGGCGGTGGTCGACATCTTACGCCAACCTGAACGGTTGGGCGGTCGTTTTCACGCCCAGGCTCGATTGGCCGTCTCACCTTTTTAGAGTCCCGAAATTTTTAGCGATGGCTCTGATTGTCTTATCTCCCCTCTAGTTCGATCGGAGGTCCTGTTCTCTATACCATGGTCGATGCTAATGAGCTGATGACAACTCGACGAGAGAATAAATCATATTTGAAAAGTTTCAGAAACATCGCGCCCGTTGTAATCGCGCCGTCATCGCTGACTACAGCTGGAGGCTCTTATTTTACATCGGAGTATGGCTTAGGTCAGAATAGCCGGCCAGATCAATCTATCGGTCATCGCTGACCGTCACGTGTTTGGAAAACTAGCTTTTGGATCCGGCTCTTGTCATACATACCTGCCGTCGTCGTCGTAGCCATTCATGGCGACTGGTCAGGTCGTCGCCGCGGACAAGTTTGCCCTATTTCAACCCTCTCTGGTTCGACCCAAAACACATTGTTCTGTTCGGCCTACACGGCACGACGACGACCGGCGGCCGGTGAAGGCTGGCTGGAGTTGCGGAGAGAGTTGTGATTGGTTGTGAAAGCGTCACACGTCGCATGGCTGGCCGTCGGCAGCTGGGGAAGGATAAAGTGTCCGGACGAAAAGTTGTTTTCTTGTGTTTTCTGTTAAGTTGTCAATCCCACTTCAGCGCACTAAAAACTTTTTCCATCACCGTTGGTTCGCTCTTCTATCTTAACATACAACTTTTTAACAGTCTTCTTACGAAAAATTGAATTCACGACTCCATCCTCTAGGAGCGCACTTCAGCGACGTTCGCAAACCACCGCCGCCCTCCCTGTAGCTCTCCGCCCCGACTAGTAAACGTCTTCTTCCCTCCCCGTGGTAGGATTGCTTGCCATGCATGTCAAAGGAGAAAGCAGAATTTCGCTTCCCTTTCACCCTCATCGCCGTCGAATCGCCATCACGTCCCTATCGCAAACCCACCGTCGCACGTCGGAGGCGCAGCCGCATCCGCGGCTGCAGCGGCAGCGGCTCGAGGGCCTCGGCGAACAGTGGCCGGTGTTGCCGCCCACTCCCTTGCTGCTGCTGTGCCTGCCGCTGCATTCAACGAGGGCGGCGTCTTCATTCGTCTCACCGACCTCCCTCTTTGTTTCTCTCTCACGCAACGGCTCGCCGTGGCGGCTGCGACAGCGACGGCCAAACCGCCTCCTACGGCAGGCTGCTGCCATATCCTGCAGTCGCCAGATATCGCAGCAGAGGTACTTTTCATGTGCAACAGCCGTTGCTGCTTTCGAGTCGAGCCTAGCAGGTCGGAGCGTTAGAGGCTGACAGGCACGTGTAGAGTGAAGGAACGTATCGCTTCCCTAGGACCTCACAAACGACAGAGTCGCCTTTTCCGCAGCCATCGTCAAAGTCTGACCCCATCTCCATTGCGGTTGCTGCTGGTGCCGCGTGACGTTGACGGCGGAGAACCATCAGCGCTCTCAGCTTCCTCCTACCTGTCCCGCACGACCACCTGGACCACGACCAGGCCAAGGTGGCACCGCACGTCACCCAGGTGGTGCTAACTAGGTGGAGTTCGTCCGTCCGAGCAGCGGCACATCAGCGGCGGCAGGCGTGGCAGGAGCTTCAGAGAAGCTTTCGTCAGCATCAACACTCGTGTTCCTTTGCCACGAAAACATCGACCGTTGCTCTCTGCTCAGCAACGCAAGCCCGCGTGCCCTCCAAGTCGGTGTGCTGCCAGGTCTCATCCACAGGGACGAGATTCTCCGTCGGGGTTCCACTGGGCGGTTGCGTTCCGTGAGACGTTACCCCACGTGCGTTTGCCCGTCTCATCTCGCCCCAGTGAGAGCAGCGTCCGCGAGTCGGCACCCGAGCGAAGGCGAAAGCCGTGGTGCTGCGCCGCCGGTGCTGGGCCTCGGTGCGAGTGAGTCCACCAGCAAAAGCAAACAGAGGAAGAAAGATAGTCGCGCAGCGAGTGGTGCTGGCGAGCGGCGGGAGCAGCTGCACACACACACACGTACACACGCACACGCACGGTAAGCAGGACAGCGCTGTAATCGCACGGCGCAGCAGTGCCGTGCCGCTGCGGCAGCACAGCGCTGAGAGCGCCACCCGCAGGATTCGAACTATTGACCGCTTGCTTTGGAAGGCAAGGTGTGACGCGTGGCAGGTCTGCCGTGCGCGGGAGGGCTCGCCGTGGCACTCTATCTATCCAACGCCGCCGAGTCGACAGCTGCATCGGAGAATCTTCAGCAGCGAAGTCGCATGGAACGCTGAGGGGTTAAGGGCGACGTAGCGTTGCCCCGGGCTGTTCAGCATCGCCACCAGGCGCGCTGTTCTGCAAGCGGAAGGGGAGAGGAAGTTTCCGCGATTCTGGCGAACGGCTCCTCCCATCACCGGGGCAGGCTGAGGGCGGCAGCCACGGGCGATCGTCCGTGCCGCAGCCGCTGTGGCCAATATTGCTTCTGCCCCAACCGGTAACCGCAGCTGCCTTGCCGCGTCGGAGAGAAGCGGCTCGCTGGTGTTGAAGCCCTAGCGTTCCCTAGCGTTCCCTAGCGTCTGAAGCTGCAGGAGAGGAGCTGTTTGCGTTTGCCGAGAGTTGTCGTCGTGGACCACAACCTGCGGTGCCGTATTGGACGTTGCGCCGTCTTGTGCATTCGCCAGTGGTGCTGTGCTGAAGTGGAGGAGCTCCGCCAACCGCTCTCCCGACATGGTGCGTGGACGATGCTTGCTCTGCCAACATGGTGCGTGGACGATACTTGCTCTGCTGGACCACTGTTTTGCTACTGCAGTGTTGTGTTCATGCTGCTGCCGTCGCGGTGGCCGAAGTCGCCTGCGACGCTGCTGCTGCTGCTGATGCTGCTGATGCTGCGGTGCCTTCGTCTCCTATTCCAAACCACGGATGTTCCCTCTGCGGACGCAGGCGCAGTAATGACGGATGGTGAATGCCATGACGGCAGACCGTTCGCACACATGGCTCTTGTCTGCAGCTTGGCCACACTTGGGCAGCTGGAGATTCTGCTGGGCTGATTTGCTTTAGTGGCCTGCCCGCAAGAATGTATGTGCAGGTGCGTATGTCTATGTGAGTAAATTTCAATGTGTGTGAATTTTAATGTGCGTGAATGTTTGTGTACGCAGGCGTCTGGTGTCCACATTCCGCGCTTTGGCGAATGGGCGGACACTGAGGCAGACGAGAGCGAAAGCAGCAAAGACGCAGTTGGTGTGAGAGGTGGAGAAGGGCACGGGGCACCCCGTCGACGTCGCCCGGTCACCTACTCCCACGAGTTTCAGAAGCTCCGACAGCGGCGGCAGAAGGACGGTAGAGTCCCGAGAGAAATTGCGGGGGTGGAGGATGCAGCGGATGGAGGAGAGGGTAGAGAACTGGTGGGCCACCACACCTTGGACCTGCCACAGGCGGGTGTAAGTAATGACACGATGAAGAAGAAGAAAAAGACAAAACCCAAGCAGAATTCAAGGATGGGACGTGCAGCTGAAGACGGAGCTGAGGCTTTGGGTGCAGAGGAGGCTGGGAGGCAGGCACGGAGTGACACTGCCCTACCACCAGCAGCAGCACTTGGAGAGGCGACAGCAGCAGCAGAGGCAGGGCCAACAGCAGCAGCAGCAGCAGAAGCGGCCAGAGCTCAGGGAGTTGGTCAGGAAAGGGAGGTCAGCATACAGCAGAGTGAGGCAGGAAGTGGAGGCCTTGCGGTGACAACACAGAGTGATTCTGCACAAGCAACAGCACGTGGAGCAGCACAGGCTTCGATGGAGGCGGCAGCCGAAGAAGCAGCAGCAGTACCGCCAGCCACAGGAGCACTGGCATTGGCTAGTTCACGTGGTGGTTCTTCAGGTGCTAGAGCAGAAGCAGTGGCGGAAGCTGCGGGAGCAGAAGCAGCAGCAAAACCAGCAGCAAAGTTTCTGAAACCTCCCAAGCCGCATCGCAGACGAACTACAAAACGCTTGAGTAGTTCCCAGCAGGAGTCAGACACCGAAGCAGATGGGAAGCCAACTACTGCCTCAACCCAGCCTGCTGCAGCAGCCTCCTCCATTGCCGCTGCGGCAAGCGGTGCAGCAGATAGGTCCAAGGTCCTCAACCCAGCGACCCAGGACGGCAAGGCCACCGAAGCAGCCCCCAGGGCAAGTTCTGGGAAAGCTCCTGGAAGGGACAGGGAAGATGCAGCGGGTGGACAGCACGATGCAGATTCGGAGGATTCCCCAGGCACACACCGCCACATACCTAAGTTTGGGGAGTGGGAGTCTGCGGGGGCAGGTGGAGGCACTGGAGGAGGTGCGGGCGGAGGGGTGACGTACTCTCGGCAGTTTCAGAGGCTGCGGCAGCGGCGGCAGAAGTCCAAGGCTCTGGCCCAACCTGGTGTCGGCGACAGGTCAGGCCAGCTGCGGCGCAAGTCAGAGAGCAGGTCAGGGCCTAGAAGGTCTGGCGCTGGCAGCAAGTCTGGCGGTAGGTCGGGCGGCAGGTCTGGCAGGAGGTCTGGAGGCTCGGGAGCAGTCGCTGGGGAGGGGATGGAAGTGAGTGCGGCGGGGTCGGGTAGGTCGGCCATCCGCCGCAGTTGCGCTGCACACGGGCTGTCTGGCTGCCTGCCCTGCGAGGAGGAAGCAGCCAGGAAGGCGGCTGAGGGCGAAGCTCTGGTGCTGGAGAAGCTGAGGGAGCGAGGGTTGAGAAGGGAAGAGGCGGTGGCGTATCTCATGGATCCCTCTGGGGCCGGGCTGCTCGAGAAACTTCTTGGAAGGCTACCAGGACCCTCAGCTGTGGGGCCAGCTGGGGGCCAGAGCGGCGCTGGCAAATGCATGAGTGCCAGCTGTTCTGAAGTGGGGTTTGTGGCAAGGTCGGCCTCGCAACCCACGCCATCACAGCTTGGCATGGATGACGTGGCGTCAGATGGGGCACAGACAGCTCAGCAGTCTATGCTTCTCGAGGAGAGGTCGCAATCTGCACCCAACACGCAACTGCACCCCAGCCTCATCGGCAGCTCCCTCGATCACATGGACTCTTTCCGATGCAGCACTCCCGACTCAGCGCCAGGTGCTCTTCCCTCGACGGGAGAAGAAGAAGAAGAAGAGGGGTTGTCTCTCTCCGACGCTCTTCGTCTGCGGAAGAATCTGACGTTGGGCTCAAAGTTGAAACCGGACCAGCTGGCCCTGGCAGCGGCACAGGACCACCCCTCACACCACGAGGAGAGAGGAGACAGCGATGAGAGCGATGTGTCGCTGTCGCCGACGTCGCAGCCGACATGCACCCTCCTACCGAGGCAGCCGGGTGGCGGGAAGGCGTCGGCTGTGAGTCCCACGCCGGGTGCAGGCGGAGTGAAGGCATGGGGAGGAGCAAGAGGAGGGAAGAAGGCGCGAGATGGGAGGAACGGTGGTGGACCAGACAGCACCGCAAAGGTTGTGCTGGTGCGCCCCCGCAAGTCGCTCCTTCTGGTAAGTGGATGACACTGAAACCGCGTCGGCAAAGGCACGTGTGGGAGAGTGAGTTGGATGCGGGAAGAGTAGAAACTGTGGGAGTCGATGGAAGTGGACACAAGAGTCTTATGTTTTTTTGGGCGTGTGTGTTTGGCGTTTGGTGGTCAGCCACCATCACTGCTGCGCATCTGATGAGCTTGCTGGATACACAGGGACTCTGCTTCCATGACAGGACTTTGTTCTCTAGAGTTTGAGGTGGGGGAGGGGAGGGGTGGGGGAAGTGGTAGTCATTGCCCGAGGTTTACGGCCGTTTTGAAGAGGAAGGTGGTAGTAATTGGGCTTGTCCACATGATCAGGTGGCATTTCCAAAAGACATACAGACGGTCAGCCTCAGAATGTCATTCTACTGTTGACGACGACGACAGACTGCTGTGGACTCCACAACTATCGCTGCCTTTGTGTGCATGCTCTTGCGCTTCAAAGTTGCTCATGAAACTATTGCACTTGTGAAACTATTGCACTTGTGAAACTATTGCACTTGTGAAACTATTGCACTTGTGAAACTATTGCACTTGTGAAACTATTGCACTTGTGAAACTATTGCACTTGTGAAACCGTTGCACTCGCAGGGAAGGTTGCACTCGGGCGTTAGGAGAGCATGCCATGAGGCGGCATCGCTGACATCGCACGCCATGGACGCGCTCACATACGACGCCGCACGCATGTATGCGGCGCCTGGCCGACTCCTTCATGCGTCCTCTGCCAAGTGACTATCTTGGTGAAGATTACGGCGGAGGTGATGGTGATGTCAGATCAGCACAGCAGCCCGATCTGTTTGCAGACCTCTGCATCGGCGGTTTGAAGCAGTGGTCTACAGCAAGGGGTCTGCAGCAGAGTTCTGCAGCAGTGGTCTTCATTCGACACAGTGGCAGGCGTGATTGGCGGAGGAGTCCTGACTGATTCCCATGGGTTGCTGTGAGCACACCACAGATGCGCTCTGGGAGTGTGCCTCATGCACCGGTGCTTGCTGTGCCTTGAAGTTATGGATGAACACGTCCTTGGGTGGAGGATGATTGGGGATGACTCGCAGACGCCTTTCATGCAAATGTTGCGTCGTCTCGAGTGGAAGCAGCAGCAGGTCCGCGATGGTGTACATTTCTGTGACGGTGCTGCACTCACGACAGATGGATGATGGCACTGCAACACATTTTTTCGGCGCGCTCTCCAGCATGGTTGTGTGACGCGTGTGCATGGCGGAATTCGACGCGGGTCAAATTCTTTGCTCTGACGTGCATGTGCATGTCGGAAATGGTTGCCAGAAGAGAGCCATGCCTTGACCTTGCCTCCTGTTCATTCTGAAGCGGCATCCATTGGTGCGCATTGCAGCGTGCATGGATTGGGGCATTACATTTGTTCACGTGACATGCCGCAGGGGGGGGGGGGGGGGGGGGGGGGGGTATCCTTCTTGGGCATGCAGTTTCATACTAAAAGTAAACCACACTATGGCGTTGCCACAACTGCAAAAGCTTGTAATTGTTTTAGTATGAAACTGAAAAGAAAAGAATGTGCAAGAAGGGGAAAGGATTGAGAATGCAGACATGAGGGCATCAGTAGTTGTATGCAAAGGCATGAGCACAGACATTGCCAAACTCCGCAATCCTAGCTGTGTTGAAATATGCCAGAAGCTACACCACACACCAAAAAGTATGAAGGAAAAGACAATCCCCCCAAACCATGTCTCCACGTGCCTAGATTTTCACCCTCAGAGAAGATGCAGGATGTAACTGAAACATGCCATGGCCCACATCTTGATGTGGCATTTCAAACAAGCATGCATGAGTTTCTTGCGACAGCGGCACAGAAGACCACGTGGCACTTTGCCTGGACATCGGCCACCGCTGAAATCCCACATCGCATACAATCATGTGAAGTGAAAAAAAACATCTCACACAGCCCAGGTGGAAGCCCACACAGCCGCAGACATATGGCATGGCTGTTGTGCGGCGATGCCATTGCTCAGTCGTTGTGAGCTGGGTAACCACGTGTTCAGAATTTCATCACACAAAGAGCTAGTGGGTGTGTGGATGACACCTGTTGAGTGAATGGCAGTTTCTTCCGAGTCCATACAAGTAGCAACCTTGCACTTGGGTGCGGAACCCTCTGTGTCTTGCGATAGCTCACGCTAGACATACATCACTGCAGTCTCCCCCCCCCACACTTCAAGCAATGTGTGGGGAGAACCAGCTCCGGGAGAGTGCATTCGTGTTGTCCGGCATAAGGTGGAGGTTTGCAGCGGTGACTAGGACCATCCTAGCTCTACAGAATGTGTTGAAATCTTGAAGGCCATTGACAAGCGACATCGCCCAACCCGGCCAGCCAAACGAACCGGTGTGAATAGCACCGCAGTTGTTGGGAACTTAAGCAAGGCTGTTTTTCTTTTGGCTCACAACCTCACTCCCCTCGTGCTTATTCCCTTGCAGAAGCAAAGCTCTGCCAAGAGAGGGTCTGGAGCAGCCTGGCGGCAGCCCAGTCGTAATGCCTCTCTTTTTTCGCAGAAGGAGCTCATCCTCGGCGTTCTTGACCCTTGCAGTGCTGGTTTGCATGGGGAGGGGGGGGGGGGGGGTGGGGACGTCGCACGTGGTCAGTTGTGAGCTGTTAAGGGTGTGGCGACTGAAGGGCACGGGTCAGCACGCCACTGGGTAGACCAGAGGTTCCGAAGTTCAGCTCAGTTCACCTGCGTTGGCATTCTCACTCTATCTGACTATGGCGTGAATCTGCGTTGGAGCTCTCTGGCTGTCTGCGTCTATCTCTCACTATCAACAGCAGCTGCTGCAGCTGTCGGGGCCCTGAGCGTGGCAATGATGTCGTTGCGTGCTGCCGCTTCCTCAGTGGCTGTGGGTTGAAGCAGCGTACAGGGAGCGGGGGAAGAAGAAGAAGAAGAAGAGAAAGGAACCACATCTGCTTCTGCCACTTGTTGTGCTGGTAATCTGCCAGTGTGGCTGAGTCGGAGCTTGCTTTGTGTGATGTGCACAAAGAAAAAATCATTGTTTGCTGCCATTGCTGCCGCCGCACTCCGGCCCGCTGCCACCAGGCTGATCCAGCACGCCTCCTTGCGAGAGCTTTGCTTCTGCAGCAAACAAACGCAAGTAGAGCCGACGGCAGCAGTTGCAATGCAGCAGGGCAATAGGACAAGAGTGTGAGAGAGAAGGGCACAGCTATGGCACGGCCTTGAAGGACGAGGACGATCAATCACAAAAAGTGCGAACCGTACACAAGAAACAGAAACCGTACAACAACAAGTGCACATGTATGTGTCAGTCTGCCCATGCATGCATGCCTCATGGGACTGCGGCTACGCCCACTAACAAAGCAGCGTGCCTGAAGAGGAGGCGTAAGTGCCTGGGCAGCTGAGGGTGAGGGAGAGAAGTTGATGCACAGACTGGTGCACTCCCTCCTTTTCCCTTGCCCTTACCCTTCCCCCCTCCCTCTTCCTTCCTTCCCCCTCACCTCTCTTCCCTCCCTCCTCCCCCCTTCCCCCTCACCCTCCCCCCTCCTTCCTCCCCCTTCTCCCTCACCCTCCCCCTTCCTTCCTTTCCCTGTGCATGCAGAGGTGGCGGAGTGAACGGCAGGCAAGGCAACTGCTGTCCTGCAGAAATGGAAGGCCCTCCCCTCCTCCCTGTTCGGTCTCAATCAGCCTCCGCACTATCAAAACCCCTTTTCCCTCCCCTCCTCACCCTCTACCCTCCACCCTCCACCCTCCACCCTCCACCCCCC
>SZWC01001861.1:15483-31020 GCA_023375785.1 Penium margaritaceum | reverse complement strand
CATCGCATTGCATCGCATCGCATCGCATCGCATCGCATCGCATCGCATCGCATCACATCACATCACATCACATCACATCACATCACATCACATCACATCACATCACATCACATCACATCACATCACATCACATCACATCACATCACATCATGTCACATCCCATCACATGCATGTCACATCCCGCCATGAAACACGCAGGTGCGACATCCTTCTGATGCCGTCGAGGTTTGAACCATGTGGACTAAACCAGCTCTACGCCATGCGTTATGGCACCATCCCCGTCGTGCATGCTACAGGTGGCCTACGGGTACGTGCGCATGTGCAGTTCTGTTATGCCACAGCTGAAGGAGGGGTTTTTTTTTCTTGTTCTTCATGTTCTATCTGTGTTCCCCCTCCAGTTTGTGCAGACTTGTAGGTTCCTCGAGACACCAGTCAATGGTGCAGACGTTTTGGCTGACTCTTGCTTCGTACGCATGCCCCACTTCATGGTGCTGCTTTGCACACTGCTGCTGTGCATGCTGCTGCCTTGCATGCTGCTGCTGTGCATGCTGATGTTTTGCATGCTGATGCTTTGCACACTGCTGCTGTGCATGCTGTTGCTGTGCATGCTGCTGCCTTTCATGCTGATGCCTTGCATGCTGCTGCTGTGCATGCTGATGCTTTGCACACTGCTGCTGTGCATGCTGCTGCCTTGCATGCTGCTGCTGTGCATGCTGATGTTTTGCATGCCGGTGACTGATGCATGGCTGTGTTCATGTTTCTTCTTCCTGCCACGGCCACCGCCGCTGCTGCTGCTTCCGCCACTGCCGGTTCTGTGTCTGCTACTGCTGCTGTTGCTGCTGCTGCTGTTGCTGCTGCTGCTGCTGCTGCTGCTGCTGCTGCCGCAACAGGACACCGTGGAGGACTTCAACCCGTTTGCCAACAGCGGCGCGGGAGCAGGCACCGGGTGAGTGTGGCATTCGTTTTTTCTTTCTTTCTTTCTTCTTCCTTCTCTGTTTGCTTAATAGAGGAGTCAGGGAAGCCACATGGCTAAGCCACCCAAGCTGATCACAAGTGTGTGGCTGACCTTTCCATTGACCGTTGCAGTACTGCTAACGGGAGTGGGATGGAGTGGGGAGATAGCTGGACATGCAGTGCTGCTAGTGAGCTGTTCCATTTCATGCAGTGATGAGGTCGAAGCCTCTCCCACGCTACCCTGCCGACACCGCACTCGCACCATCCCTTTCTCAAAGCAACATGTGCACGCGTGCTTCGTCGCGCACACAAGTTGGTTCTCTCGCTCGATTGCATGACTCCATTGTGGGTGTGCTTTCGCACATGTTGGTGCGTTTGCTTGCGTGATGTGTGTGCAATGGTGCAGGTGGACGTTCTCTCCCTTGTCAAAGGAGGCGATGATGGGGGTGAGTGAGATGGCCTGCACTTCTGCAGGGCGATGACGTGCATGTGAATGTGGATGTTCCTCTATGTGCACTTCTGGTATTCGACCTCGTTTGGACTTTGGCTGCCTGGGGATGCCCAGGAGTCTGTCGTATCTGCATCCCATGCTGAAAGTGGCCCTCCTGCACCTGAAGTCCGCACATGTCTTCGCCACGCAAGTGTCATGCATGTGATCCATCTTGACCCCTTCTGCAAGCTGCTGCTCTGATGTCGCCCACCCCTTCGTCCCAGCCGGCACAAGTCTTTTCCTCATCCTCTTTCAGACACATCCACGACCGACGTACGGCATGTGCTGACTCGCTCCCTTGCAGGCGCTGTGGACTGCCATTCTGACGTACCGAGAGCACAAGGGCTCGTGGCAAGGGCTGATGACGCGAGGGATGTCGCAGGACGTGTCTTGGGACAGGGCGGCCGTGCAATACGAGCAGATCTTCGAATGGGTCATGGCTGATCCACCCTATGCTTGACGGCCTGACATTGACCGTCAGCAAGGCCGATTTGTGGCGTGTGTTGCGCTAACAGGGATGATAAAAGTGAGGGTTGAGCACTTAGCACCAGGGCAAGTGCACTAGGTAGGACACACCCGTTTCTATGTCACCATTGCTTTATTGCTTTGTAGTTTGCACACCTACTACGTTAAGAACAACTTCAACTGAGAACTTTTCTGAACACTTTTGAAATATTTGCATGAAGATTGTATGATGTTAGGGGCCAAGCGCAGGGAAAGGCTCTGGTTGGTGGTCTCAGATTCAACAGCGCCTCGTTTCCTGTGGTCGCCAAACTGTCAGAAGAGGAATTCTCTAGCCAGATCTGAAGACCAGGGGACCTGATGTTGCATCCTCACAGTTTTGCAGTGGTTCAAGGTTTCTTTTTCAGGGTTGAGGTCAATGTGCACTAGGACCTTACATGCTCGAAAGGAAGTTCTCAGTGAAAACCAGTTGGGCCCATTTTTGGGTGTCACTATCACTTAGCTTGTGCGGACTAAAACAGTGGTATCCAGATGGCTGAAGGATTGTAGCTGTCACATCAACAAGCTGAATTGTTAGCCTCTAACATCCGTCGAAGTCAAAAGAAGATAGCTTACTTCTCTGCCTGGTGTACACACATCTCTCAAGATTGCCCAGAGTGTGAAATGGCATTGCATGTCCACCCATAGCCTGAACTTTAATCGCAGATTGCCCCTATCTTGCATCTAGACGCGGTTTCCACACAAGTTTTGCGCCGACGAGATACTGCATGTGTGAGTCTTCCAAGGTACTAGTATAAATCACTATGTACCCGGGTCTTGACCAAAGAGGGAATACACAACCTATCAGAGACAATATGTGTCTAATCATCATGGGGTCTCCTGGAGCACTGGCACAGACCACCGAGTGCTCGGGTCTCGACCACTGAGAAAACTCTATCAGCATCGGTGAACCAGGTGGCTAGAATGCACCATACACATCACAGCAAAAGCAATGTACCTACTTGAGCATCATCGGGGCAAAACAAGAAGCTCTCAATGCACAACACTATTTAACACTCAAAGAGCTCAAAGCCTACACACCATCACTCCCCCTGGGCTGCAGCAACTGTCAACAAGGTACTAGCTGACAAGGTACACAGGCTTCCCTCGATGAGAGAATCCTGAGCACATGGACCTCAACACCGATGCGCCAAAATCACAGTGTGCCCGCATGTCGACCACCGGGAACATACAAGCAGGTGCATAGCACCCCAAACACGCAAAAGGGGTCCCCCACGGCATCCGTGCAGACCACCGAGTACAAGGGTCTCGATCCCTCAAGAAATCTCACCGACACATACAAGCATCCGTCCCCAAAACTGCAACTGCTGATCTGGTCACAAGAACATAGTAGCTGCATCTCAACAACGAGTCGGCTCGAAGACCACACAGCACTATCCCTCGGCTGATGAAGCCAGAAACATGCTACATGAAGGAAACATCACACCTCTCCCTTGCTGGCGTGATCCCCCGGACATGAATCCTACAATCATTGTGCGAGAGTAAAATTCGGGAGGGAATGGAGAAACCCCCTTCAGCGACGTTCTATGAGAGAGCGTAGGCTGTAAGGGACGTAGCGTGGCAGACAGCGCCGAGAATGGTGGAGAGATGGCAAAGATCTAGTTGAAAGAATGTGAGTTGGTTAGAACAATGAGCGAGCGCGAGAGATATTCCATCCACCCTCGGTCCAGCCAGCATACGTGGAAGGTGAGCAATGGCTGGCCCATGGGAAAATCCGAGAAAACATCTACCAGCTCCCAAAACAGCAACTGGATGGAGCCGGACAACAGTAAACGCCACTTAGGTGACCAAACGACAAACAGGAAGAAGCAGCGGAAGCGTAAAATCAAGTTTATACAGATTTGAGCTGAAAAAGAGGAGAAAGAATGTTGCCGAGAAAATGGCCCTTTGGAGCTTGCCATCGAGAAAATTACTGTGGACACACCGGGATGTGTAGGAGTGACCGGATACCGTCAATAGAGCCGTTAACCACCATAGCCTGCCTGCATGTGAATGGCGTCAAGTCCAGAGGTAAGGAGGACCGACATAACAACACCCCCCATGACCCTTAGACGCCACACGCCATGAAGGTGCACGAGGCACATGCACGTAACCACGATCTACATCAAGAGAGTAGAAACCACATAGACAAGGGGTGATAGAACGGGAGGAAACAGAGACACATCAACCGGGATCGACACTAGGAGACTGAAGACCAATAGCATGCACAACCACCTTGAACTTCCCACTGCAGAGCACCTTGGTGAGGAAGTTATCACGCTAGTGACGTGTGTCAATTCAAATAAGGCGAACATCATGACACACAATGCATTCACAAACAAAGTGATGTTTGATGTTGATGTGCTTGATGCAAGTGTGATGCATGCCATCGTGCTCAGCGACGCGGCATGTGCTTCAGTTGTCACAACGAATCGTGATGCAGGGGATGGGCTGTTGTAGCTACAACATAAGACGACACAACCAAATCCTCTAACAGACACTGGTGCCCATAGTGATATACTCGGCCTCAGTCGAGCTGCGGGTTTTCTAACCTTGCTGTTCATTCTTCATAGGCACTGTGTTGCCATTGATGAGCAAGATATAGCCCGACCGGCTGCGCTCGTCATAGTCTTGTGTCAAGTCATTTGTCTGTATATCCATCAACGACAACAGAACGCTGTGTGCAAAAACACAATCTGAGATAGGGTGTGGACACAATGTAGCGGATGACAGGCAATGCCGCATCAAGGTGGAGGCGACACGGGCACTGGGAGAGCTAAGACAAGAAGTTGACTACAAACGTAACATCAGCTCGTGTGGTAGTACCAAGAAACATTAGAGACCCGATGACATGGAGGTAGGTCGTGACGTCCACCTGCTCCCCCAACCGCATAGGGTCAGCGGTCTTTTAGAAGCCTCTGTCCAGCAGGCGTCACAGGCATAGATGCATGGAGAACAGGAGCTAGAAGGTCGGTGAACCATTAAAGGGAATGGTCCGTCGCACTCTAGGGAGTGCGGACATATCCGGCCTGATGCACGATGCCATATGCCATCATTTATGCCCAATCACCCCAAATCAATACACTTGCCAATATGTGTATAAGAGAAAAACATATGGTGAGGATTCTTCCAGGAAAGAAACCTAGAATGTGGACAATGTTTCTAAGAAGTTACTTGTTAGAGTCAAGTTCATACACAACCATGTGTACATCAACACCTGAATTTCCATGATCTTTCTTCACAACTGGGTTCATTGAAAATATCACAAAAAATATTTCAATGTAACTAATTTCTTAAATCTACTTAATCATGTCCTTGCTTCAAATGAGATATACATTGTACACATTGTATATTTTGTGCTATTTTTGTAGTATTGAATCCGTACCTATATTGTACTAAATTCTGCACAGGCGTAACGTGGAAGGTTAACGTGTGTGTGGGATAGTCCAACACTCGATGGGCTAGTCAATATTCCATCTGCTGACTGTCGCTCGTGTCGTCGACGTGGTGCTACACGAGTCTGCCCCCCTCCTCCCTCGTCCTCCCACTCAAAAGTGTATTAGGGTAGTGTATTGGAGAGTGTATCTTGAGAAGACCTCTTTTTTGTAATTGTGTATTCAGAGGGAGATGCAAACATGCTTATACACAAGTCCAAAAAGACTTCTTTCCCCCAATACACTCCCCAATACACTTCCCCAATACACTAGGGGGTATTACGGGGGGGGGGGTGGGGGTCCAGTTGGGATCCTGTTATGGCAAAGTCCAAGTACACTCAACTGTTTGTGTACAACCTTATACCTGGTTACGCAGACAAAGAGAGAGATGTTGGATGCTTCTAATTGACGGCTTAGGAGAAATTGTATGTAGATGTACACAAGTCTTTTTTTTCTCTCTTTGCCAGATACACTCCCAGCTACACTCCCGCAATACACTCTTCCACTTTGTGGGGGGGGGGGGGATCCTTGTATCCAGATCCCCCACCCCCACAGGTAAAAGTGTATTGGGGTGGTGTATTGGAGAGTGTAGCTAGGGAAGCCTGCTATTTAACTAGTGTATTCGGAGGGGTGCGTGGACCTGCCGTTACACCAGTCCGAAAAACCTCGTCCGAAAAACCTCGTCCCCCCAACACACTCCCCAATACACATCCCCAATACACTAGGGGGTTTGCGGGAGGGGGGGGGGGTCCAGTTGGCATCCCATTTTGGCGGAGTCGAAGTACACTAAACTGTTTGTGTACAGCCTGATAGCTTGTTACGTAGACAATGAGAGAGACGTCGGATGATTGTAATCGACGGTTTCCGAGTACTTAATGTAGATGTACACAAGTGTATTTTTTCTTTTGTCTATCAGATACACTCTCAGCTACACTCCTGCAATACACTCGTCCACTTTGCGAGGGGAAGGTCCTTGTATTCAGATCTACCCCCAGCAGCTAGAAGTGTCTTGGGATAGTGTATTGGAGAGTGTAGCTAGGGAAGCCTGCTATTTAACTAGTGTATTCGGAGGGGTGCGTGGACCTGCCGTTACACCAGTCCGAAAAACCTCGTCCGAAAAACCTCGTCCCCCCAACACACTCCCCAATACACATCCCCAATACACTAGGGGGTTTGCGGGAGGGGGGGGGGGTCCAGTTGGCATCCCATTTTGGCGGAGTCGAAGTACACTAAACTGTTTGTGTACAGCCTGATAGCTTGTTACGTAGACAATGAGAGAGACGTCGGATGATTGTAATCGACGGTTTCCGAGTACTTAATGTAGATGTACACAAGTGTATTTTTTCTTTTGTCTATCAGATACACTCTCAGCTACACTCCTGCAATACACTCGTCCACTTTGCGAGGGGAAGGTCCTTGTATTCAGATCTACCCCCAGCAGCTAGAAGTGTCTTGGGATAGTGTATTGGAGAGTGTAGCTAGGGAAGCCTGCTATTTAACTAGTGTATTCGGAGGGGTGCGTGGACCTGCCGTTACACCAGTCCGAAAAACCTCGTCCGAAAAACCTCGTCCCCCCAACACACTCCCCAATACACATCCCCAATACACTAGGGGGTTTGCGGGAGGGGGGGGGGGTCCAGTTGGCATCCCATTTTGGCGGAGTCGAAGTACACTAAACTGTTTGTGTACAGCCTGATAGCTTGTTACGTAGACAATGAGAGAGACGTCGGATGATTGTAATCGACGGTTTCCGAGTACTTAATGTAGATGTACACAAGTGTATTTTTTCTTTTGTCTATCAGATACACTCTCAGCTACACTCCTGCAATACACTCGTCCACTTTGCGAGGGGAAGGTCCTTGTATTCAGATCTACCCCCAGCAGCTAGAAGTGTCTTGGGATAGTGTATTGGAGAGTGTAGCTAGGGAAGCCTGCTATTTAACTAGTGTATTCGGAGGGGTGCGTGGACCTGCCGTTACACCAGTCCGAAAAACCTCGTCCGAAAAACCTCGTCCCCCCAACACACTCCCCAATACACATCCCCAATACACTAGGGGGTTTGCGGGAGGGGGGGGGGGTCCAGTTGGCATCCCATTTTGGCGGAGTCGAAGTACACTAAACTGTTTGTGTACAGCCTTATAGCTGGTTACGTAGACAAAGAGAGAGACGTCGGATGCTTGAAATCGACGGTTTACGAGTACTTAATATAGATGTACACAAGTATGTTTTGTTTTGTCTACCAGATACACTCCCAGCTACACTCCCGCAATACACTCATCCACTTCGGGAGGGGAAGGTCCTTGTATTCAGATCCACCCCCAGCAGCTAGAAGTGTCTTGGGATGGTGTATTGGAGAGTGTAGCTAGGGAAGCCTACTATTTAACTAGTGTATTCGGAGGGATGCGTGGACCTGCCATTACACAAGTCCAAACAAACTTCTTTCCCCCAATACACTCCCCACTGCACTTCCCCAATGCACTAAAGGGTTTTGCGGGGGGGGGGCTCCACTTGGGATCCCATTGTGGCGGAGTCCAAGTACACTAAACTATTTGTGTACAGCTTTAGAACTGGTTACGTATACAAAGAGAGAGACGTCGGATGCTTGAAACCGACGGTTTACGAGTACGTCATGTAGATGTACACAAGTCTGTTTTTTTCTGTCTTCCAGATACACTCCCAGCTACACTCCCGCAAGACACACGTCCACATCGGGAGGGGGGGGGAGCTTGTATCCAGATCTCCCCCCCCTCCCCCCAGCAGTTAAAAGTGCGTTGGGATGGTGTATTGGAGAGTGTAGCTGAGGGAGACTTCTCATTAAAACTAGTATATTCGGAGGGAGGTGCGGACCTGCCGTTACACAAGTCCGAAAAAACCTTGTCCTCCCGATACACTCCCCAATACACTTCCCCAATACATTAGGGTGGTTTTCTGGGGGAGGGGAGGGGGAGGGGAAGGAGGGGCATCTTTGAGAAAATGGCGACCCAAACCCTATCTGGAATTTTCCCTAAGTCTTCATATGGGTGTTTATCAAAGGAAACAAGGCGTTTAGGACCACACGCTTTATGTAAGAGGAATACGACAAACAAAACAGCTGATGCATAATTCAAGGGACATATGTAGGCTTCCTAGGAAAAATAACAATGCATGAAAATTCCTTTTGAAACACACAAATTCAATTCAGAAACATGGACTGAACATTTTGACTTCCACTAAAGACCTAGTGTTAAAAGAAGTGAACATCTCGATGTAAGCTTCTGGGAACTATACTTAAACAGGATGTACTATACACAAGTATCGTAGTGTATTAAAAGGGGATGATTAACCATAACTCTATGCCATATACGTTGCTGATGGTCATGCCCAATCTCGATGCCCAAGAAGGTGCGAATAGGCCAAATTTCTTCATCTTATACGTAGACTGGAGGAGATCCTTCACAGCTTGGATAGCCTGTGGATCCAGGGAGGCAATCAGGAGATCTTCCACATGGACCAAGACAGCAATGGACGGTGCCGCAAGGTCACTCACGAAGAGAGCAGGGTCAATTGGACGAAGGCGGTAGCAATCATGCTCAAGGGTGGCAGAAATCTCAAGTTTATAGCAGTGCAAAGACTGCTTCAACCCGTAGAGTGCCTTGTGAAGGACCATATGCGGCTGGCACCATCGTCAAAACCACGTGATTGAATGAGGTAGATCTCCTCCTTGAGGCCACCGTGCAAGAATGTGTTATTGATGTCCATTTGATGCAGTTCCCAGTCACACTTCAAGATTTTTCTGGAGAATTAATCACTTAATAAAACTTCAAGAATTGGTGTACTTCTCCAGAGGAGCAAAAGTGGCATTAATTTCCATGCCAGGGGAGAATCCCTTGGCTATCAAACAAGCCTTATAGTTCTCAATGAATCCGTTTTGCTTGCGCTTGCGCCTGTACACTCAACATCTAGCTATTGCATTGTGTCTCAGTGGAACATCCACTTGTTTTGTGAACACCATGCTCTATGATGGCATCGAGCTCTTCGTGCATCGCTTGCTCCAAGAGGGCTACATCAGGAGCGGAGCGCGTCTGTCGGACTGTGTCCGGGTCAGGCGGGAGTTCCGTGGTGCCCCAAGAGGTGAGTGTAGTGGCGAAAAAGGCAGAGACTGCGACGGGGCCAGACTCAGCATAAGCAACAGCACGGAAGGACTCATCCGCATTCAGAGAGTAGCCGATTGCAAAGTTCGGCTGGACAATAGCAGTAGACCAGTGTCAGGAGGAGCTACCACATCGTCTGGAGGTGAAGGACCAACAGGCCGCAACGAGGTAGGGAGATTAAAACAGGGAGGAGCATGGGAGCACAACTGCAAAGGGAGGCGGGTCAGACGAGGGCAAAGGTGCGAGTGCGGCTGTAGCCAAGGGAATCCACACAGAATCAGCCGATGGTACAGAAGTGACAGGTGGTGTGACTGGAAAGGACCCATGCAACATGCTGGAAAAGATGACAACAACGGCGTTGACACAGCAGCCAGTTGCGCAACAGTGGATGACACGATTGGGGATGGGTGCTGCTGACGATGACCCAGGACATGAAACAAAAGTAGGTGCGCCAGGGAAAGAGGATGCAGTCACTGGAGTCGGTGAGGATGTGGACAATGATGCACTCACGGGTGCAAAAGTTAGAGGAGATGGAACATAGGTGGGAGACACGGATGGAGAGGGGACAATACCGTGGCCTGAAGCCATCCTGCCCACGAGCATCCCTCTTGTTGTCGACAACACCGTGACCTTAATTTTGACTGAACTTGATTTCAAAGAACAAAGTGTCGTCATAACACAATCACGATCAGCATCCCGAAATTGCCATGCCTTGGAATGTGTAAAAATACCAATGAATAGTCAAATGGGACTGCAACGAGAGAGCTTCCCATCATATTGGTCCTTGGGAAGCTATACGCATGGGACGGTTCTCAGACACGAGCAAGACGAAGGTCAGCGTGACGACCAAACCAGCGCTCGTACGGTGTGACATGGTGTGGAAGCTGACCATAAGGAACCCGGTTCCACACCCATGTCATGTATTTCACGGCCACATAAGCAACGGCTTCAGATGGACCATACTCAAGCAGCATGGTGCAGACCTCGTAAGCTAAGGTGTGGTTCCAATGTTAAGAGACACCATTTTGTTGTACGGTATATGGAGCACATGACTCAAACCGAACACCAAGCGATGTAAGAAAGCAAAGATTTGAAACAATGAACTCACCACCATGATTGGAGCAAAATACCTTGTACTGACAAGAACGCACAAGCTCTGCTTGGACGAGCCAAGACTCGCTCACAGGCCCGACGTCTCTCTTCAAGCGGAGTGATTAAGTCCAGTGGAAACGTGAGTATTCATCAGTGAGACAAATGATATAGCAATAACCGTCGAGAAATTCAATCGGAATGGTCCGATCACATTAGCGTGGACGAGAGTAAGTGGCTCGTGGGTGCATGACTCAGGCACGGGAAACATGGAGCAGTGCATCTTTCCTTGCACGTAATCCAAGTAATTAACAAAGCAGACTGTATAGAAAGTAGTAGAATCCAAGCCAGTGGCAGGCTGATGACGGAGCAAGCTGCGTATGGCGATAGTGTGTTCATGGCAGAGGCTTTGATGAAACAGGCAAGTATGCTCGGGGGAGAGTGAGGGAGCAACATGGACATGAGTAGATGGAGAGACGGTCGAAGTGGGTGCAAACAACAGAACATGCCAGACTGAGCGCCCAATCATACATCTGAGGAACTAATCCAAACTTTATTCAAGGAACATGGCATTGCCTAGGCGCCAAGGCTCTGGATACTCTGTGATTGTCACAGCCACGGGCAAAGTTCCATCCAAAGCGCTCTATTGCAGACTCCCCCAAGAAAATTGGAAACAAAGGCAACAATGTAGCAAGCAGACCACAAGCATCAGAAGGGCGCCAAACTCTCATTGCTAATTTGTCCCTCCTCAGCCCGGAGTATGTTACATTACGGGGGTAAGAATTTGCATAGTTCAAACCAAAGTGGCTGGGGTTGTTTACAATGGAAGACATGGAGACACCTGTCGTTGAAAAGCCATGCCTCTCTAATGACATGACTATCCACTAGGTGTTCCATATTAGCCGATTGAAAGTTTACTAGGACTCGAGAGAATACCTCCTTAGTAATCATGTGCCTCCTCACCACTTGTGGAAGTGTACAAGGGTGCGGAGTACGCAGCCAAAGATATTCTTGGACATCACCGGCGAGGAAAAGTAAAAGAGTGTCACAGTCAAGTGGCAACGCTACAACACATTGTGAAACAACTAGTAGCCTTAGAAAAACTGACAAGACTTAAATGAATCGACCAATAGGTATATTAGCCGGCAATGACCTATGTCTCGCAATGTGCTAGGAACTTATGGCTAATCGGGTGGTGAGAGGAGTATTGTATCGTTGATGTACACAATTCCCTAAACTTTGCAGAGTTGCATTCCTGTCCTTACATTCATGGATCATCATGCGTTAACCTTCGGATTTTTACGTCGTAGGGTAGAGGGCTTTTCACCAAACACGGATGACCCCTGTTGCCTATGACAAGTTCGATCACTTTTGGTGGTCAAATTTGTAATAGCTTTGGGCTTTTTTGGGACTAACTGTAGAACCAAAATGTAGGGCCTCTAAATAGATGTCTCCAGAAGAGGAGCGAATGGTCGCCTCAGCCAGGACGAACCGCGCCATAAACAAGTGATGTCGTCATAGGGCATTTTTACAAAGATGCATCCTAAAACCCTATCATTCCACCTGGCACAGCCACGTGAGAACAGGACCCTAGCGGCCAACTAGAGGGGAGGGGTAGTAACGCGATGGATCTTCCATCACGACATTCCTCCTGCCTTAAATCCGGCCTATGGACCAAATCCGGGCTAGATTCAAACTAGACTCTAGAACGAGATTATTTTTCAAGCCTCAACTCGTTTAGACATTAGTCTCGAGCCACCAAAATCCCGGAATTATGATTAAACGTCATTTTTATCCCAAAAATGGCTCGTACGCTACATTCCTTTCCATGTGCTTCGAACCGTCCCAGTTTGTCTTCGTTAATGGAGGTTTGATCATCACGTACTTCATGATGAAACCATGCAACAAGAACTGCAAACAAGGTCACACGTGTGGACTCTTGTCATCCACAACACAGTTACGTCACATTCACGCACAATAAACCACACACTTGTGGCTTTTTAGATTATGGTCATTTGCGTACAACATAAAGTGTTGGTGAGTCTTCACCAAAGACTCATCACATGTGTGTATCAGTTGTATAGTCGATGTGGGACGTACACTGTCAACGATGTCTTGCCAATTTGGAAGAGGGTACATAGGATTAATTTTCCCACATTGCGTGTGGTACGTGTTCAGCAAGCTGTTGTGATGACGCCTCCTCCTCCTTTGCAAGGAGATTCTCTGCGACCAAATAACCGGGCGTGCTCAAAAAAACTTTCCAGGTCCGCACAACACTTCCCATGTCATTCGGACATGACCTCTTCCCAGGGGTTGTTGCCGAGGTGGTACCTTCCCGCAACATTGTCAATACATGCAATCCAAGATCCGGATTTCAGTCCTCTAGGCTTGCAACCACATTTTCATGACCACGCGTAGGTCTAGCAGACCTCTTTCAGCACCCATGGATTGGTTGGTTGAACTCAACCAAGCTCCACCAAGCGCATGCAACTTGCATGCTAGCTTTATCTTAGGGTTGGGAGGAACCAAGATCGTAAGACATGGTTGCTGAGCACGCTTGTTTTTCCTTCCAGAGATTGCACTCGTCTTTGAAGGAGGCGGCATTGGTCATCTTGCATGCACAATTGCCGTCAAAATCCATCACTGGACACGAAAATACTCTGATCTAGATGATCTTGGTCTCAACCATCGTCTCCTCATTTCTATGTGAAATGGGTACCGTAGGCTGCCGCTCACGTCCCTGTGAAAAGCGCATCGCTTTTAACTAGGTTATCTGAGATACCCTACTGCTCATTGAAGTTGATACCTAGTGTTCCTTACATTCAAACAGGGTTTAATTTATTCAATGTTCCATTGAATTCGACCAGCACTACATCGGTTGTCTGTTGATTTTGACGAATGGGCTGGTTCACATTGTTCATGTCCTGTGATTTCGACGTCGCGAAGTGGCTGATGGGTACGTTATCCTCATCGAATTCTCCGATGCTCGCAAAGTGTAGCGGTCTATGTGATGTTTGGCGAACCATACCTATGCGTGGCCATGAAAGGTGTCACATGTACGCGATCCGTGCACATGCAACTCTTTTTGTGGCCACTTGTAGGTTTGACTCTCCAAAAATGGCTATGCAAACGTGCATGTTTAACTCTCTGAACACCTCTACGCCAACAACAAAGTTGGAACTCGTGCATTTCCTTTTATCACCTTTTTTTACGGTGTAAAAACAAGTGAGTCCAATCACAAAACGAGGAGCCCTGGACACTTGAACCTAAATTCCACATGTGCTTCCATAAATTCATAAAATACCCTACACACATTTTCATAGTCTCTTGAACTTGTCGTGTAAATCAAATTCGATGAAGTTCAACTAGGCCAAAAACATCTCAAATGGAAAACTCCGAGAAGCTGGGTAACGTAGCTCAAAGCTCGTGGATCTCATCCACAAACAAAGTATTCATGACATGGTTTTCACCAAACGGGTATACCATGGTCACAATCCATGCGGTACAAGTCGGAAGGACACATTTCACGTGTTAATTCCATGTAATTGTGATCGAACACTTCCGAATCATGTCCAGTGATCCGAGAACAACTGATTCCAAAATCTTTCTAGTTTATGCAATCACGTCCAAGGGTTCCATTCCGGAACCCGCTACTGGATTTATTTTTCCAAATTGCAACAATTTGTGTTGCTTTAATGTCTTCTATTGTGTACATTCGACATTTCCACTTAATAGAGTATTTTTCATATACCTTATCCGAGGCACTTGTAGAGGGTATCGTCCTCATCGAAGGCATCTGACAAACTCCCAACATTGTGGATACCACCGCAACGACATCCCAAAACATTATATACTTACATTCAACAATGTATACCAATTGAACCATCCCCAAAACCGAGGGCCTTCAGTTGCTTTACTATGTCCTTCTGGGTCATTCACGCGTGGTTCAACTACACTGTAGTCGTTATAGTCTCTCTCGGAGATCGGTTTTGTTCCAAAAAATTGGATGTTGGCTTTATTTTGCACATCGATATTGCATAGGCGGTGCTATACCATATATTTGGCATGATCGGAATCCATCCGCATGATAATTGAAGAGCGTGATATACACGATTAGTGAACCGTGTCACGATGCCATCAACTTTGAGACGCTTCTCAAAACATTGAAAGAATCTGCTGATAACTATTGTTTCTCAAGGCCCATCTTGAAAATTCCTTTCTTATCAACATTTAGTTGTGACACATTGGTCATGATTTTGTCTCAGTGTTCATTATGACTCGTTATGCGGCCGGTCGGACCATGAAGATGTGGGTGCTAACACATTGATGGCATAAAGCTATCCACTTACAGGTCGTTTCCACGGTCATAAGCTTTAGACGCAAAATCTAGACCTTGGCGTGATCCCAACTATGTTTTAGTTAGTTTGTAGAAAACTATGAGATCGTCATAGTACTCTGGAACTCCATTAGTAAAAAAAGATCACTCGTTTTCTTTGAAATGAAAGTTTCACACAATTGTGGGTGAACTCATGTCACCGACATTGATTCACGCACATTGTCTATCAAATTCCGTGACATGTTCACTCATCAAGTGATTATAGAGTGAAGGTTTCGCCTTCAAATTTGTTCACTTTTGACATTCAATCAACTTGTTGTATGCCATAAAGTGATTATTGTGATCTTCGACCACCGCACTATGGCGTTTTATATAGTTGAGGACCCATAGAAGATTCTCCATCCCTCTCTAGCCCTGTTACATCCCCCACTAAAAATTAACCTTGTCTTTTGAACAAGGTTTTCGGTACACTCATGTGCCTTTTTATTTTGAGTGCCGGACAGGTATCGCGATTTGTATTCATCACTCATCGAGTGATAGGGTGTCAATGGTTTCGCCATTCAGAATTTATGCAATGACATCATCCTTGACACGTTCAATCAC
>SZWC01001861.1:3799-15459 GCA_023375785.1 Penium margaritaceum | reverse complement strand
TTGAACAAGGTTTTCGGTACACTCATGTGCCTTTTTATTTTGAGTGCCGGACAGGTATCGCGATTTGTATTCATCACTCATCGAGTGATAGGGTGTCAATGGTTTCGCCATTCAGAATTTATGCAATGACATCATCCTTGACACGTTCAATCACGAATTGATGTTTGCATCGGTCATGAATAATGATGCACAGAACCTTCTAAAGGTACTGATGCATCCATTACACACTGTGTACAAGTAGCATAATGCCAATTCTATAGGATTAAAGCCGGCGTACCAACACACTAGATCTGCTCAACCTCTCATGACATAGCAATGACATAGGCTTAGTCATCAAATGATCACACTTGCCTTTCAATGGTGTAGCACAATGGGATGTACAACTATCATAAAACACGTCGTGCGCCCACCAAGCCACATGTAAGGTGAAATGGTTTCGTCATTTGCCTCGAAAACATCAGTTGATTTTTTTCAGCTTGATCGAATATCACAAAACCATTGTGACCATTCATCTATCCAGCCTGTCCCTAACTTGATGTCGTGAATGACGTACCAACAGTTAGTGGATAAGGTTTTTCGTGCATGCCATGCACGGCTTCCATGCATGCCATGTACCCAATTTTCACTTGGCTAGTGTACAATGGCATGAATTGCAGACCTTGACCCATTGAAAAAGGGTTGCCTCCGGTACCTCTCGTGGTCATGCAAGCTGTGCATGTTTTGGAATTAGTGCTCAACCAACTGGGATTCTCTAGTGCGTTCCATTGATGGATATGTAGGAGTTCGTCCACCTTTAGAATGGTCTAACTTCGAGGAAGTTATCCTTGTCACACATGTGATTTATATGTTAAACTTGTTCATACTTCTTTCAAAAGTATCTTTCCATAGTGCTACCAACAGGATAATGTTTTTAAATTTAAATGGTCGTCACTCTCCATGACGACCAAGATCATTTTGTTTTTGTTACACCGTTCGGTCATACATCTCATCCCCATAGTTGTCTTTGATTGTTTCTAGTCATGTCTGTCATATCTCTATTTGAAAATTTCGCTAGTGTGACCATCCTCGACTTTGTCGAGATGCCTTGCAAATGTCAGATGACTTACTTTTGACGCTTTGAGTAACGTGCTTGACGCACTTGTCTATAGACCCACTCCGCGCATACATTGTATGCTTTCATTTGGTGGTCTACCGCAAGCCGGCATGACTGGGTAAAGCGTTGGCTAGTTCTTTCTAGTGAATGCGACGGGGTGTGATCGGCACCCATGTTATCTATGCAGTCGGTATTTTATAACATGCCTTGTACCATCGACACTAGCATAGCTAGTCCAACCAGAACTCACGACCGTAGTACGTTCGAGACTCGTATCAGTGGTGCAATCAGCACCCATGAAAAAACTGGAGCCCGTAGCTTTTGTCATATGTGCAGTCGGTGTTAATGAAAATGGTGCCTTTGGCACTCGTGTCATCGTTTTAGAATAAGCACTTTTCAGCCATGCATTCAACATTGAGATAATCGTGCGTTTTCCACTTGTGTCAATGCTATGATTGCATTTTCCATTCCAGGTGCAACAACCACTTGTCAATCGGCCATCGTGCATGGATTTCCACCATCGCGTGTATGTTGAACGCGATCAGTACTCACATTCGTATTCTGTCCAAATCTACTCACAAACGACTCACCCAACATCCTTGGTGCAATATTCATCCACATGGATATGCAATTGGCATATGTTTTAATCATAACTCCGTAGACCATGAGCAATGCGTTTGACACTAGCATCATGGATTCTTATAGTATTTGTGATAAATGTACAATTGTCACTTTTTTACTGGTGTGTTTCACAACAAAAACAACTCTGCAACCTGCACTTGTGCTGTTGCCCGTAGTGGAATCGGCACTTACGTCGATGATGTGGTCGACGCCTGTGTAACCATGCAATCGACACTCATTTTTTCCTATCTACAGATTTTGCATCGTTGCGACGAGTAGGTGAGTTGTCGAGTGGTCATAGCACGCACGGTGCCTTTATTGTTTTATTTGGAATCAAGAATTTGTCTCCATGTACATCACCGATGTGGGTTTGCAACCTGGTGTACGTAATAGAAACTCTTTTGTGCAAAAGAAAATTGTTTAGCGCATGTACAACCCGTGTTGAGCCATGTCGTGACTTTGAAAGGTCAGCTCTTCCGGTTTTTATCAAAAAAATATCCCAAAATTTGAGGTTAATCAACAAACAATTAGGATTTCTCGGTGCTAAATTTCTTGTGTTGAAACATTTTCAAGTGAATTACGTTGAGGACATGGAAAACTGATGGTTTTCCTCCTTTTGTGCTTCGGAACGGAAAAGAAAAAGGAAGTCAGTATTTCTGATTTTCGAAAGAGCTCAACCTAAACTTTTACATTTTTACTTCAAAATCCATGGTCAACTTGACCACACACTCGAAAAAATAAGCTCTTGCTTTTTCAAATGTTTATGGAAATGGTTAACCTAGAATTACTCAACTTGAGGATTTGTGAGAAATGAAAATAATTTTGACACGCCTTTTTGTTATGCTTGGAATCTTCCAAGCGTCACCCGGTGTTGTATTCAGAAAAGGGTCGGTCTTATCCTTTTTCCATGAACAGGAAAACATATTAGAAGAATAATTGAGAACTTCTCGATTTTAGGGCTCAGAATAAGCTCCATGCCGTATTTCATGGCTGTCAAAACTGGGCTCAATTGAGGATGTTATCTTCGAGGTTAAAGTGACTCAAGAGCCCGTGTTTGCATCCTGTCCCAACACGAGGACCTGCATTGCCGGATCCATTAGCGCCAGAGTCTTTATTCGGACGGCGATCAACATGAGGGCCTGTTGTTTGCCGGTTGTGTCTCCAGATAGCCGGACTGCTAACGGACTGCCCGCCCGATTAAGCGGTCGGATTGTGTGTGTTTTCGTAGCATGGTACGTTCAAACTACATGACCTCTAAATCATGTATCTCATTTCCAGAAATTTCATTATAACGCATGTTTCTACCTCAAACTGACTCATTGTACACGGTTCAAGCATTTTTGTTCTTCCCCATTCCTCTTCTTGTTGACGGGCAAAATGGCCGGGCCATGCCGTCGGAGAACCCAAAATGCAAACTCGCCGCACACTTTGGCACGGGCCGAAAGAGCCCTAAAGCTCGATCGAGCTTGAGGGCTCGGACCGGATCCCTCACTCAACGCCACTCGACGCACGACTGCGTCGCCAAGGTCCGCCTCTAGCTCGGATCGCAGTCCAAGCAAGCACATTGAGGATTCGGACTACAATCCAAGCCCTCAACTAATGTATTGGCTTGGACCGCGGTGAGCGCTATGCGCGGCGTTATGGCCAAGGCGTTCACCCATGCATGGCTCATGCAATTTTCTCGGTGGTTGAGACCAGGTTGATTTCATGATAATTGGACTCCTATTCCCTATAACAGGTTTTTTGTTCTGTCTATGGTCGATACCTGGGTATGTGGTGTTATGTACTAGTACCTTGGGAGACCCAGTTACGGTTCATTGCACCTTCAAAAGCTTTGGATCTCACATGTCCAGTCTCCATCTGGTCGAGGCCCAGACCACCGTTCACATGTTGGGCTTGCTCCGTAGGTGAAACTTGCGTAGCTCTGGGTTTTCGATGGTGGTAGAATGCTATTTTGTGGAGTTCATAGGTGTTTCAGACATATTTTGCTGTTCATAATCCCCATCCATCCGTGATAATCACCAGGGATCATGTCTCATCTAGCATGGGTGTGCATGTGCTCGAAATGTTCGTATACCAAGATTCGCTTTTGTGAAGCCTTCAAAATTTTCTCGATGGTTGGATCCCCTCGATGAATGCTCGAGATGGTCCATAAAACACCACTCGCTTAGGTTGCTCCAATAGATGCATCTGTGTCAGTGTCACATACCGGATGCAATGCGCTACAAAGATTTGTTTGTATGTAGTTGTTGCCATCATTTTGGTCATTTAAGCACGGGCACTCTCTTCGTGGTCGATTTCTCTTCTAGTGTTACTCAATCGTTATTGTAGCTTATGTACATGACTGAGAAAGTTTCAAATTATCTAGGTGGTGGAGACTTGGGCACATATTAGTATGGTGTGCTGCTTTGAGAGATGATAATGTGCCACATAACATCGATGAACCTAATACAAGAAACATATTCTGTAAGGATAAGATAATGTATCTTCAAGAGTACAGATGTGATACAAATTCTGATGTGACATGGTTGAGGGGAGAGATCGTCCCTAGCCCGTACGGTGTCCATTTACAAAGGAGGATTGAATTTTAAAACTACTTAGAATGATCATATAAATGCACTGAACGATACTAAGTTCATTTTTATATTACATTTATACGTCTCTAAACCATTTGAGCCTGCTTTACTGTTGATGTACACTTTCTTCTGGAGGAGGTCCCATTGTGAGCAAAATGACCAGAGAGCAACAACAAGGAAAACGTTTGAGTGACCTGGTTTGGATCTTGGTAAAACAACATGATGCAGTTGTCGCAACAACAAAAGCTCACTAATCGCTTTGCCATTTGTGAAACAGTGGCGAATCGCATAAGAGGATGGCGTACGGTGTTAGAAGTGTCTTGGCTTCAACTTCTAGAAAAAATAAAAATATACACCGACTACTTCTTGTGTGCAGACAGTCAGGATTTCTTTAGTAACATATGTGACACTTTCATAAACATTGATTTTGAGCCAAATGATGGAACCTACGAAGCATTATGAGGACCTGTTTGTTGATATGATTTCTTTTTTACTCTCTTCTTTCCAGGAATGTTGAAAAGTCTAGGTCGATGAGGTTTGGCAAGTTGCTCGCAACAATTGCAGTAATAGCCTCTAGTTCTGGACGGTCATGGGCGATCACATACTAGCGAATTTTCCGGATCGAGCTGTCACTGAAGCAGTCTCTTGACAGGCCTCGACGTTGATCATATCAGCCGTCGAGGCCCCACGGTCGATCAGATCGGTCGTTGAGGCCCCAGGGTTGACAGTTGGATGAAACGGGTTCCCATACAAAACCGTAGAAGGAACCAGGGCTCCGAGGTCGAACTACCCTATCTTCGATTTTTACATCCAGCTATCTGGCCTGGAAACAAAAAAAAAGCCTTCAATGAGTTGAAACCGTGATCTCATAGGTGGCTTTGATCTCGGTCCCTTATGCATGGGTCCTAGCACCAAGAAATCATTTTATAACTGTCATTGCATTTGAGGAAGACATGTCCTCCGACGGCGAGGAGAGGAGGGAGGAAGCTTCCTTCCCTCCTGCCTTGGATTGTGGGCCCTTGTAAGGGGAGAGGGAGGGGAGAGGAGGAGAATACCCCCTCCCCCTCCCCTAGGGCCGTCAACCCATGTGCGAGGGCGGGGTAGGGGGAGAACGTCCCCTTCTCCTCCCCCTTAGACTGTCGGCCCACGTGAGGGAGGGGGGGAGAGGGGGAGAATATCCCCTCTCATCCCGCTAGGTCGTTCTACCCGTGTGTGAGGGAGGGAGATGGGAGAACATCCCCTTCTCCTCCTTGGGTCCTTGGTGCGTGTGAGAGGGGGGAGGGGAGGAGACACCCTCTCCTCCCCCTTGGCGTTTTCGGTACCATGAACGAGGGAGAGGTGGATCCGTCCCTCTCATTCTCTTTGATGTCGTCGGTGCCATGGACGAGGGGGGGGGGACTCCCCCTTCACCTGCCCCCGTTGGTGCAGTCAGTGCCATAATCGATGGGGAGGGGGGAGACTCTCCCTTCACTTGCCCCCTTTGACGGAGTCAGAGCCATGGACGAGGGATGGAGGGGGGAACACTCTCCCCTCACCCGCCCCACTTAGCACCGCTGGCACCATAAAAGAGGGAGGGGTGAGAGGGACTCCCGTCCCTCCCCTTGTGTGCCTTCCGCCCCATGGAGGAGGGCAGAGGGAATTTGTCCCTCTCCTCCCCTTTGGTGCCATTGGCACTATAGGAGGTGGGGTAAGAGGGACTCTCGTCCCTCTTTTTCCCGTCTGCACCATCGGCGCCATGTTGAAGGAGGGAGGGAGGGAGCCTGTCCCTCTCCTCTCCTTAATTGCTGTGGACGAGGAGGTGGGGGAGGCACCCCCTCCCCCTTGAGGGGAAGAGGAGACACCTCCTATCCACACGGCACCCGGTCGGTTTGTCAGGCTTGCGGGTACTCGCTCGTTCACTCGGTGGGCTTGTCGGGCACGTGGGGGCCGTTTAGCTGCGAGCCCCCATTTTCTTTGCTTCAGTGGGCTCGTCGAAGCTCTAGCTCTCGGGTGTCGCTCTCAGGGGCTCGGTCTCCGAGCTCTCGGCCATCTCGCTCTCTTCGTCGATCGTGTGGCGTTTGGAAGAACTAGTACAAACCATTTTTTCTTGTTTTGAAATGTGCTACCGGGCAACGATGTCCGTCGATGTCGAGGTCCGACGTCCGAGTGTTTATGGTATCTACATTTACTTTTTCTCTCGCGGAAGCTCTGACTCTCATGCCAATATAACAGCTCTAGGCTGTTTTGTGACTACCTACATAGCCAAAGCATAGGCCCTCAAAATAGTTGTCGCCAGAGGAGGAGAAAATGGTTGTCTCATCCATTTTGGTTGATACGAGCCGCGCCAAAAACAGACATGGTTGTCATACTGCATTTTTACAAACATTCATCCTAAACCCCTATCGTTCCACGTGGCACAATAAAGTAGGAATAGGTTCCTAGCGACCAACTTGAGGGGAGGAGGAGTGACGCAATGAATCTTCCATCACGACACTCTTGCCTTAAATGCGGTCTATGGACCAAATCCGGGCTATAGTCCAACTAGACTCTAAACCAAGATTACTTTTCAGACCTCAATTTGTCAAAACATCGGTCTCGAGTCCCCAAAACTCGAGAACTATAATTAAATGCCATTTTCAATTTGAAACATGGCTCGTACGCTACATAATTTTTCATCCTTTTATCATGTTGACAGTATTATGGCAAAAGGTATCGATCTTTTCAAACTTTGCAGTTGATATAAAAAAATGGTACAAGAAGGTTGGCTCACTGGGCCAAAACCGTAGTTTTTGAGGGTCTCTGACCCTCAACTCATCTCGTCCAACCACCCACAAGCCAGGGACCCGTTCAAGCCGTGTGGAGAGGCTGGCCGACGCTACTCTCCTTCCACGTGAGAGGGGACACGCCTTCGGCGTCCATAGAGAGACTCAAACCTTGTCGCTCTAATACCAATGCAATGGATTGGTATAGGAAGCTTGGCCCACTGGACAAGAATCATGTTGATTGAGGGTCTCCGATCCTCAACCCATCTCGTCCAACCGTCGACAAGCCAGGGACTCGTTCAAGCCTTGTGGTGAGGCCGACCCGCTCTATTGTTGACTTATTGACCTTAGTAAAACTTCTCAAAGGATATTGTCGAATCTTCTTGGGCAATGTTTCTTGATGTATATTGTCAAACCCTGTCGCAAAGAGTTTCTCGAAGGAGTACCTCACGACGCATGTTGCATGCATCACTCGAATCGAGTGCTTTAGACCACAGGAATGCCTCATCCTTGTTTTCGGTATCTAAATATATGCACTTCAGAGGCAAGACACTTTCAATCTGAGCATACCTAATGATTTTACTAGAGGGCAGAGTGACTATATATACCAAGTTTCGCACAATAAGCCCCACCCGCCCCTCCGTCAGAGCGATAAGCATCATCTACCCCTCCGTCGGAACGATAAGCCCCATTCGCCCGTCCACCAGCACGATAAGCCCCATCTGCCCCTCCGTTGGAGCGATAAGCCTCATTCGCCCCTACGCTAGAACAATAAGCCTGACTCGCCCCTTCTGGAAGGACATAGAAATCCAAGCATAAAAAATAAATGATATACCCCTCTTATTTGTCGAAAGTTAGCATGTCGACATTGCATGTGTGCGGCGTCAACATGCTGACGTCACAACTTTCTACCCAACTATCACAAACTCCTTAAATGAAGGGTTTGTAATTTTTCGTAAGTGGTTTGGGGGGAGTTTGCATGGGGGTCCGAGACTCCCCATGCGTTGAAAGGGAACCTGCTAGGCCCCGCTACCGCGCGGCCCAGCAGGTGCCCACGCGAAAATAAACCCTCAAACCCTGGGTATAATAAGGGGGTGGGTTCGTTTATTGTTTGTATCTCAAACGAGGGTATAAAGTTGTACAAAATGTAAAAGAGACAGAAAGGGATTTTTGACTCCCCTTGGGGATTCCTATGGATGCCCGCTGGCCGGAATCCCCATCGAAGTCCCCCCCCCCCAATCTCCACTGGCTCTCGGCAACCCATCAGCCGCCCGTTCCATCACGGCCCTCAATCGCGAGGGCCTCGATGGACGGGCGGGTGGGCTTGAAGAAAGTGGGTGGGGGGGGGGGACGGCGGTTGACGAAGTGCCGACCGTCGGATGTCGGCCGGCAACCCCTCCCCCACCCCTCGATGTTATCGCGACCCTCCATCGCGACCGTCGCGATGAAGGGCCGCATTCTAGCACGGCATGCCCGGAATCGCCATGCTTAGGCCTGGAACCGACGCCATGTTACTGCTACTGATTCTAGGTTTTCAATCGTTTCCCGCTCGATGTATTAATGAATCATGATTCTCGATCGATTCCTTGCCTTGGAGGTCACCTGTTCGAATCGGCGGTGAAATCAATGAGGACCCCCGGATTTTGCGAGGTTTGGACTCCGCGTAATCAGTGTTGGCCCTCCTGATTTTGCGTGTCAACATCGCGAGCCGGACATCCGATGCGTTAGCGCGATTTGGATAGTCGTTTTTACGTTAAAATCTACGCCAAAATTCTTCTCTTCCATAGATGCTCGTGGACTGTAGATTAGGTTCCGTTTTTATTAAAATACGAAATCACTGGAAAATTCTAGAATACGCCTTGATTGTGGGCATTCGTTGTGATTTTTCACTTTGATTCACGGAATGATTCTCCAACATTTGTGGAGATAGGCCACGTAGGCATTTTGGGGTTTCGACGACAAGATAGTCAACTGTTAATCACTAGACAATCACCGCCGAATGCAGCCGTGGAACGGCGGATTCGCGTACTTGGGCGAGAGCTCGCAGCATCAATCGTAACTACTCGTCACTTTACAACCCGCCAAGTGTTGTCCGAATTACTAGCAGTAACAGGGCGTCGGTTCAGGCCCTTAAGCAGCGACAGGCGTAGCTGTTTCAGCATGGTGAAAACGGGGGGGGGGGGGGCATATTGGGTTTCTTTTTGCTGGACATGGGCGGATGAGGCTTATTGTTTTGGCGGAGGGGCCGATCAGGCTTATCGCTCCGACGGAGGGGCCGATGGGGCTTATCGCTCCGGCGGAGGGGCGAATGGGGCTTATCGTTCCGACGGAGGGGTGGATGAGGGTCAAGGGTGACAAAATAGGGGGTAATCGGGATTTTCACCGTTTACTGGAAGTGCCCCATCTCCCTAATTGTAACGGTACTGGCGGAAAGCTTGGCCGACTGGGCCAAAACCGCGGTACTTGAGGGTCTCGGATCCTCAAGTCATTCCGTTTTCTCACCCACAGCGCAAAGGACCACGCCCGAGCCACGTGGAGGGAGACTCGCTACATCCCTCCCACCTAGGAATGAGCTGTCCTCAGCGTCAGCACCTGGGATTTGAACCTTGACGCTCTGATACGAGTGTAACAGTACTGGCGGAAAGCTTGGCCGACTGGGCCAAAACCGCGGTGCTTGAGGGTCTCCGACCCTCAAAACATTTCGTTTTCCCGCCCACAGCCCACGGGACCAAGCCAGAGCAACGTGGAGGGAGACTCGCTACACTAATTGTCTTCTAGATGTGAGCCACTTCCATTCCGCCCTGTGCATTAACCACGTTGTGCTAGAAATAATATCGCTCCTAATGGAACTTGTGTACTTTGATCGAGGAGCCCTGGTTACTTGGATTCAGAAACCTGTTGACATACATGAACAACCGTTTGGCCTTGCCGACTTATCTGACGAACGAAGAGGGCCTGGTTGGCGCTTATGGACAGCATATGGGCCTGTCGGCTATGTACTGTCAGTCTCGGGTTTGATACTATGACATCAGCGGTCAGCATTTGCCCATGACAGTCGGTGGGGAGCGATGTTTTGTGCAACATTTTTTTGTGTAAAGAGAACAGGTTTTCATTGTGTTGCCCTTCCATAGGGCGTGATCTAGGATTTCACAAAATCGTCGGATGAGCTATTTTTGCACGGAGTCATTCAAGATATCCAGCCCAGTAACAGCCCGGTTTTTGAGTTGAGCCGGCAGTTGGCGGGCTCTCTCGTTGACCGTCGTCCGAATACAGGCTCGAGCGTTCATGGATGTGGACGAAACGAGAATTCAGACCCCAAGTTAGATTTACCCATTGATGTTTATGACTTTTCGCATTGATACCCCGCGTGCGGTTAGAGTTTTGCAATGATACCCCTCACGGCTCGACGGCGACTCGGATTTCTCAATACTACCCCGCGGAGTTGCCGGCGGCTGGGAGAACGTGCAACCGCGATAGGAAATCCACAGAAATTCGAAGATCCAAACTCACAGCAAAGTTGAGGGAATAACCAGGGCGACAGAGACTGCCCCCGTGAGCGACCAGCGACAACCGATGATCACCGAAGATGGACAATTTTCAACCATTTAAGGCGACAACTGGGAAAAATAAATGGTAAGCTAAGTGACAACCAAGGGACGACAGGAAACCTCTACTCCTAACCAAAACAATCCTACAAAATGTACATCAACAAATCTATATTCTATGTAATTATCAAGGATTACTATGATATCATAGGGATAATTTTCAAAACAAGCCCTAAATATGAAGACAAAATCGGGTGGTTAATAAATCTGTAAGTTTTTGGTTTAACGTTTCTATAACTTAATCCATCTAAAAAATACTACAATTTACAAAATCAATCATAAGTGAAAATAAATAACTCTAAATAATGAATATTTTCACAAACAACATGGTGGTCCATATAAGTTAAAGCTAAAAAATGAAACATTTTTGTACAAATTAATAAAATTCAAGCATAGAATTGTTTGAAAACAATTAAATTCACAAATTTCTTGTGTAAAATATCCTTCTAACCCGTGAACCACACTGATTTCACAATTCATAACCACGTCCATGACAACATTGGCATACCTATATCAATTTCAACATTGTGATGCATAATGATAAAAGCCATGTATTTATGTATATATGTATATTTACATACATATCTCTAACAAATATCTACGTTCATACATGTACATGAGGATACCAATATCAGAGAAAGAGACATAGATAAAGATATACATATAGATATAGATATAGATATAGATATAGATATAGATATAGATATAGATATAGATATAGATATAGATATAGATATAGATATAGATATAGATATAGATATAGATATAGATATAGATACAGATACAGATATAGATATAGATATAGATATAGATATAGATAAATATATAGATATAGTTATAGATATAGATATTGATATAGATATATATATAGATATAGATATAGATATAGATATAGACATAGATATAGATATAGATATAGATATAGATATGGATATAGATATAGATATAGATATAGATATATATATAGATATAGATATAGATATAGATATAGATGTAGATATAGATATAGATATAGATATAGATA
>SZWC01001860.1:222541-234011 GCA_023375785.1 Penium margaritaceum | reverse complement strand
TATCTATCTATGTATCTATCTATCTATCTATCTGTCTATCTATCTATCTATCTATCTATCTATCTATCTATCTATCTATCTATCCATCCATCAATTAATCCATCTATCTATGTAGCCATCCATCCATCTATCCATCCATCCATCCATCCATCCATCCATCCATCCATCCTCCCATCCATCCATCCATCCATCCATCCATTTATCAATCTATCTATCTACATATCTATACATTCATCTATCCATGTATCAATCTATATATATATGAAGCTAGTTATCAGTTAATCCATCCATACATCTATGTATGTATGCATGTATCTTATTTCCTTATATATTTACCTTTGTTTTTCTTTCTTTTTTTTTGTGACGTTAGGCCTTTAGTTCATATCTCCTTTTTTCAAATCTTACTTTTGTTACCCGACCTTTTGTTTGTTTCTGAATTAGAAATTTCTGCCCATGTAATGTTTTGAGCTTCATGATATGTTTCTATCAAACACGAAATGAGTAAGATGAAGGAAAGTCATATGTTGTGCTCGTAACACTGATACTCGATTTTGTTTTTGTTAGTAGAAAAACACCCATATGCCATGAGAGCGTGAATTTTTTCTGTCATGAGTCATGTAAAGTTGCAAATTTCATGATTTTCCATGTCATTGTTTCATGTTTGCTTGCGACATGTGTGGCCAACGAAGAGAAATTGTGTGGGATTTCTTTGGGTTTTCTTTTCTTTGATCACTTGTAAAATTTTAAGCCATCCAACTGTAGAGTGGGTTTCAAGTCAAAATCCAATAACATGGTTATTGTTTCATCATAATTGAGGAAAAAACCTTTTTTTGGACATTTGTTTCTTGCGATAGGTAAATGATCACTTTTACGTTCGAGGTTTTAGAGTCCTTTGTGGGTTTTGGATCTTTTCTTGTTCCAATGTTTTAGGCTAGAGAGGTTCCCTTTCAATACATAAGTTTTCTTAAACCCCTCACACAAACTCTCGATTAAAGTTTTATAGTAACCCCTCACTTGAGTGGCCGAATGTTGGTTGTGTTTCGAATCATGATTTCAACAGGTCAAAGGTGCATGGGATGTGGAATGGACATCTTTTCTACCTTTTAATGTATTCTTGGCGTTTTTGGGGACTGCTGAAGAACTGTTTTTTTTTCCTGCGAAATCGAGTGAAACAGGAACTTTTTTGGAACAGGAACTGTTCCAAAACGATGTTCAGGGTAGTATCGCCCACTTGGGAATGGTTGATGTTTTCATTTCATCAAGTTTAAATTGTTTATTGTTATCACTCAAAATAAACAGCTGTCAACGATGCTCCTCCATTGTTTTCTGTGATGAGAGAGTATGTTCAGGTTGTTTGTCTTGGTGGCGGCGAAGTCCCGGTCGGGATCAGCAGTTCCTCCCCCAGTCATGTACCACCTCGCAAAATAGACAAGTGCTCAAGGCTACCTGTTCTTACATCAAGGAGACGGGGCAAATCCGAATCATTTGGGCGGACCTAAGCACTGGTCATCATTACCTATTTAAGGATCTAGATATCCCATGATTGTGTTGCGAATCCAAGCACCTTGCATTGCGCTGGATTTATTCATCCTCAAGCACTTACGCGTTCCAAAGGCATGCCCCAGTCTTTTCCAAAGATGAAAATTCTCCTCTCGCTAGACAGGAAAGCGACCCGGTTATATCAACAAATTCTTTTTCAGGGGGATTATCGATCTGGTTTTTAATTGGTTGAGGAAACAGATTTCTTGCAAACCAAAAACTCTTCGAATGTTGCTGTTGCAAATTCAGTCGCTCCCCCCTCAAGAGCTCAAAAGCAGTGCTCCAACAAATGTTACGCTTCTCATATGGTAGAGATTGAGCAGATATCTTTCATTGTCCACACCAATATGCATCGCCTTTGCGGAGTTCGTCAGTCTGAGCCTATCATTCCATCCTTTTGAACATGCTCAGTTTCTACTCCTTTCATCCATTTCTCCGTCGCCCTCGTCTTAACTGTCTGCTGTCTGTCGAGGTGATTGTACGTCGGACTGTACAGGACCCTTAGTGAATACATGTTTATTGACAGCCGTTCGTTAGTCGTACGGTCCAGAATCACCAAACAAAGAAAAAGCGCAAAAAGCGAAACTGCCTGGGGAAAAGCCAGAGTTCATACAAAAAGTGGTCCACAGACGTTTACGCTTTTGGGGTGTCGCGGCTACAGCACCAGATACAGATGTGCGGTCTGCGACGACGTTGTGACAACCGGTCAGCGTGAAGGAACAGGTTGCATTGTGCGGCGATCCGGAAAAGATTGAACCCGGTAGCATGTGCCTCGACCGGCAAAAAAGTGCTGGTCTCTGCGGCCAGGAACCGTCAAGAGTCAGAAGGTGTTGCAGCAGACTCAAATGTCAATGCAGTAACGACTTGAACCGTGAACGAGACCGGTTGTCGTTCCTTGTTGGACCACAAATTCAGAAACTTACTGGGCCAGCGCCATGGCCTGGCTCCAGCAGCAAGGTAGTTGTCATGAGTTGACTGCGGACCAGTCACTGTGTGTGGACACCATCATTAAGCCACCAAAGAGGACAAGCTGTGGAGCGACGACACTGGTTCTAAACTCAAAGCGACAAGCTGGAACCTTGCGACAAGGCCGGACTTATCCTGAATCGGAACGAACTCATTCCTCGGAGGAAACTACAATCCTCACAAACTTTCCAATAAGGAATACAAAGAGACTACCAGATTTGAGGAAAACAAGCACCACTGTCAGATCTTAAAGGAATGACAACAGTATCAGAATCATGAACTTTGGATCAGCAAACGGAGAATCCATGAAGTAAAAAACAAATATCTGCTGATCTGGTGGATGAAGTGCCACAATGGCATATTCTCCATAGGATATGATAGCCCCTACCTCCTTTCAATACGGTTCACCCCAAAGATGAAACACCTGCATCTTTTTAAAACTTTTAAGGACCTTCCTTGTCATCATAGTACGACCTTCCTTCATCACCTGGTTAAATTAATTCAATTATTTGAAAACTAATCTAAAACATTCACAATTCAACTCAAATCTCCAACATATGAAAAACAAAATACACAAAAATTTCAAAAATCATATGTGATAACATCATTGTTCATCATGAATACAATCCTAACAATCCCCATTCAGAAAAGGTAAAACATCACCAATGAAAAAGTTATCAAAAATGATAAACTCAAAAACTTACACCTTATGTGATAATCAACTTTACCAATTTTTTAAAAAAATGACAACATTCATCCCTTATTAGTATTTGTTACAAATAGTTTTCTCAGGTAGTTCCATGAAATAATTCCATTTAATTCTTTATGGATACAATCACCTTATCAATTATAATGTGGATTTAAAATCATAAAAATGGAGAAAAAAAACAATTGACCAAGAAAAATTTAGAATGTAGTATAATGTAAGCAAAACATTATTTTAAAGTATAAAACATGAGAATTACATTTCTTGCATCATTTATCTTATCCACAAAATTCTATTTCTTAGATCATGCATTTTATTTGCACCTCTATTGTACTTTGATCAAGTATCATATAATTATTTGTCAACCACTCAACATAAAACATTTCTTATGAAACAAAAAGAAACTTCTAGAGCAACTGATATCATTTACTTATTTTAAATGCAAATACTGGAGGTTATACATAAATTCAACCAATGAAATGTATCATTACAACTCTTGGCAATTTACACGTGCAAAACAATTTTCAGCGGCTCTTGATTTCATAATGTATGAAGTATTAATGACCATTTTTAGCTATGAAACAATTTTGAAAAAACAATAAATTTTCCTTCACCACAATTTTTCAAATTTTTCATCACTCTATCATGTTTTCTCTTACACCATGTGGAGAATGAACCTCCATTAGAAACAAATACATTGCATTACATATACAAACTTGAAACCTTTATCAATCATGTAATACGTTTTGTGCCAAATGTGCCCATGAAAAGAAATAACTCAACACTTTTATGCTATCAAGTACTAGAATAAGTGTGCTTGATTAATTTTTGTATCATAATGTACTTGGATAAAGATACCAAAGATTGAACTTGAAGCTACAAAAGATTGCAAAAATCATCAAGGAAATTCTAATTGGTGTTTTCTAGTGCCAGTGGATCCTAGTCTATAGACAACGCTTAAGAAGGCTTACATAACCATGAGAAACAACGTTGCCAAACATTTGTCTGGAGGTCTTGGCGACCTAGCTATGCTTATTCCAAGGTTCAATAACTAAAGCGATCCAAGGAAAACGTTGCTTGGAAAAGCCAAGATCCATGACGTTTTGCATCCAACGATGTGTACGTGTAAACAATTCATGAAGTGATTTTTCTATTTTGAACTAATAAACCCCTATTTTAAGCCACTTTATTAAATCATGGAATTCTATGAGCAATTCTTATGATCCAATAGTTGAAACAATAAGAACCACTCATCATGTGGCCAAGGAAGCTAGCAAAACTAATGGTATAAAATGAAACATCATATGTCATAATCATCAATCTACCTAACTAATATGTTAATTCTTCCAACCTGAATAGTATCTCCATCAAACATTCTGTACGTTTATTAGCCTCTTTCTCAAAACACCAAACTCATACCATGGAATTTTTACAATTCTTGAAAGGTCCTTCTAATGACCCACTCTAGGAGAACCATGTGTCTCACAATAGTGATAAATACAATACAATGAAAGGGTAAGAGAATAATTTCTAAATAAAGAGCTTGCTTGGTTATACAAATAACGACACTTACAAAATTCCTAATGAAATTCCGCTTACATTATTAGGCTCCATACAAGTGGCATGTAAGGAGTTTGATTTATCCTTACGCTACATGAAGACAACACGCAATCTTTCCTTTGGATGCATGCCAATTCTCATTCTTGTAATAGATTCGACAGATATGTGAGGAAATACAAAGAAGATAAATGATTCTTCATGGTATTCTCTTGCATAATGAGCATAGAAACGGTTTCTTAAATGCAAGAAATGCATAACCTTTTATTCTTGGATCAAGAGAGAGTTAAACAAGTTACTTCTAGTACACTATCATGTGAGGCCACATGACTAATCAAAATCATTGAGAAAATTCATTGAATGGAAGTAAATCACACAATTGTTTCATATAGTTTCTAGAATTCTCCTTATTCACTTATTCTCTTGCATGTGCTACAAAATCATGTGAAAATGTAAACTTCTAATAAAATTAAAAATGGTGACATTTGTTAACGTGAATATTCACACAAAACCACAATCACGCACATATAAACAAATACACATACACACACTACACACACATACACACACACACAAAAACACATACACACACACACACACAAACACACACACACACACACATACACACACACACACACTCAAACACACACACACACACACACACACACACACACACACACACACACACAGAATCAAAAAATCAAGTGATTTTTTTTTACATTTCAAACACATAAAAACTAATGTTTAAATTATCTAAACATAAGGAAATTTGTGGAAAATGCACTTCTTTGGAAGAAATAGAAATACACAACAATTTTTGTGTATTGGCATTCCATGTGGTAAAACAATAATTTGTGCATTTTAAACGATCACAATAAATGTTTTGAATTTTTAAAAATGAATTGGGGTAAACGTTTCCTAGAATACATTATGTTAAAAAGCCTTTCACATTTCACCAAGTCCTTAAGAACACCACTTGGTTCAAAATGCTTTTATAGTAAGTCTTTGGTGAATACAACACGTTTTTACAAGAAGAATTTTAAACTTGAAGGAAGATGTAATATGATCATATAATTTCATGAAAAAACAGATTTGCATTATTGTGACTGAGGTTTGTGTGTTTTGCGGATTTTGTGCTAGGCTTGGAATATGGAGAAGGGAATGTACGAGCACTTTGTTCTTTTCAGTGTGTTGTCGGCATGGTCAAAAAGTACACTTTAGTATTCCCATCGGATTTTGTCTTCCACAAGTAGTGGGGAGACAAACATGATATTGATCACTTTCATATGTGTGGAGATTAGAGTATCAAAATTGTGGATATTAGAGTACCACGATGTGAATCACACTTTCATATGTTACTAAAGTTGTTTTGTGCCTTTTCTCTAGAGGGGGGGGTCGCAAGAGCACAAATTCTGGAGGGTTATTATGAGAGTTCTGAATAAGGTATGTTTTCATGTGGAAACTTTTGTGCTATACTATTTGAGTATGTCTTTCAAAGTGTATAATGAGCATCGCCAAACGTTTGGGGATGGAGTTTATTAGCAGCTTGTTCAAGGAATCAATCTCACATATGTTGTATGTGTGGTTGTAGGTCAAAACTATGGAAGGGGAAGAGAGAGTGAGGAGCTTGTTTTGGGAGGATTTGTATTGGCATCTTGGTTAGGGAACTGCATAATGCGAAGGGTAAGTTTTCTCCACAAATCTTGGCATAAGAATCAGACTTGCATATGATTTTTATGTGATGATGTCCATTGACTATGAAGGTGGGCAAGGAGATTTTTTAAAAGGTGTTGTGTGGACAAGGTCAAATGTGTTTACACGTGGATGAAAACTAGAATAACAATAGTGTTTGATTTTGGTCTGGTACTCTCTATGCATTCTGAAGGATAGTTAAAGTATGTTTTTTGGTATTTTATTTAGAAGTTTGATCCAAGAATTTCACATAGTGAAAAAAACAAGGAATATTACCCACATGTGTTTAAGGTGTGAATTTAGACTTGGCCTTTACATAAGGATGGTTGGGTTATAGAGAATAGCTGGAATCTTCTTAGGAAAATGTATTGTGGGTGTGGTTAAACATGTCCACTAGTGTAACTACATAAGATTCAAAACCTCATGTGTTTTGTTCGTCTTTGACAATGAAGGGGGAAAAGGGATAGTATGTTGGTAGTTATAATTTTTTAAAGTACATTTTGGAAAGATTCAAATCTGAAAACCAAGACATTAGCATGAGAACTTGACAAGAATGTGTCTTCATTATGGTGTTTGGCCAGAACTATGTAGGGAGAGAAAACAATGAAATACTATTGGTAAGAATTCTATTGAACACTTCCTGATAAAAGTTTACAATACACACTACGTGCTCACCTCCACTCCACAAGCACGGTCCAGCACCTTACCTTAAAAACATGATTGTGTATCACATTCTAATACCGTGGTGAAAATCTTTGATCAAGTCAAGATGATGATTCCCTTCATCGAGTGTCAGAATACTCTTGTCCTCCCTTAACCATGTAAGCCTCAGACATCACCCACAAAAAATTCAAGCTTGATTCTCATGATAACAAACAAGTGTACATATTTGACCCATTATTACATTCTTAATGCAAAATAATTTTAGAATCTCTTCACATTACCCTTAGCACTCCATAGTAAAGGCTATAAAAAAACGCCAAGAAATTTACAATAATTTTATTGTTACTGTATATGGGTATAAAATTGTTTTGGTTACAATACTATTGAACACTTCCTGATTGATTTCATTGTTTCTAATAAGAAAACAATGAAAACAATGATTTCTATCAGGAAGTGTTCAAAAGATTTTTTGGCATAAAATCTTACTCCAATATGTCAATGCTTTGGTTTTTTCCCTTGATTATGTGAGGTATGGTTTATCGAGAGATTTCTTTTACTGTTTGGTGAGTACACAATGTACCAACTTGAATATATGACACATGAAGGTGCCGATTGGGGTATGAAGGAGGACGGCTAAGTAAGTTGTGAGTGTAAGAGGGAGTGTATATGGGTATTTCAGTCAAGTATACAATAGCATACAATGTATTGTGCATTGGTGGGAAAGAGGTATTTGTGGGTGGGGGTTGGAGGGCGGTTGTGTATGAGGGAGTGTTTGGGGGTATGTAAGTCATGAGTACACAATTGTGGATTGTGTACTGTGTTGGTGGTGAAGCGGTGTTAGTGAGTGGAGGAGGAAGAGGGGGTTGTCTAAGTGGTGAGTGTATGAGGGAGTGTATGGGGGCATGTTAGCCAAGTGTGAAAAGGTGTATAGTGAATATTGTATTGTTTGTGAGGTGATTTTTGCGAGTGGGGGAGGTTTGTAAGAAATAACTCTTCTTTGCACCATTTGTTGGATGCGTGTAATTTGATGAAGTTAATGGAACTTTTTGAAAAGAATAAATTGATCTCAAAACAGACTTTTCTAATAAGGTGTATGTTATAAGTTACTTAAGAATCACAACTGTGGCATGTATTATGTTTTATTCTTGGTTTAATCTAAACGCAAATTGTTTTTTCACTAAAGTTATGTTTGGATTTAGTTTCCACTTTCTGCTAGCTTTGATTGTGTACATGGATTGATACTCTCCCTCTCTTCAAAAACATGAAAATGCACCTGTTTCTGGATGCACACATGACTTGTTCACATGGTTGATGTGATTGAGATGCAGGGACCAGATCCCTCGACGCCCCAATTTTATGTGGGAAATGACCAAAGGCGTGTATATGGAATTCATCGTATACTATACAAAAGTGTATGAGCAATTTATGCATCAACATTGCTTACGCCAAGTCTCCATTTCCATCCAGCATACTTGACATTAAGTTCCCCCCCCACCAAAACACCATAGCTGTATATGGTAAGCGTACGAGGGGGTGTTGGTGGACGACATATAAACAATACACTGATTTTCATGTTCAAGACATGGCTTCCACAAAACTTCACTTGACACTAATTTCTAAGTGTCCACCCCCCCCCCTCACATACACTATCCCATGCACTTTCATCTTATAATTTAGAAGTTTGGGTTGGAGGGGAATAGGGCTCTCATGACTTCCGACGCAATTTACATCAAGTCCTCCCCCCCAAACTTTGAAGGTTTGGATCACGAGTGTATAAGGGGATGTATGTGAGTGATGTTCCAAAATGTGCACGTGTAAATGCATTTTGTGTGTTAACATCGCTTCCATGAAATGTCCTACAACTTTGTAGATTTCTGTATAAAAGGTGTCACCCTCGGTTTACACTCTCTCATACACCAAACATATACAAATCAAGCAGCTCGGGGTGGGAGCTATGGACCTGTGTTCTAACCGCCTACAAGTGAGCATTGTGTGCAAAAATTGTATGGGAGTGTATGTCAGCAACTTCAAAAAATGTACACTAGCAAAATGCCAATTTCTAAACCTTTGTTGTTTCCACTGAGTTGTGCAATTTACAGCACTACCATATTGTTTAAACCCCCCCCCCCTCCATACACACTATCCCCTTCACTACTCTCATACACATTAAGACTTTGAGGGGAAGGGGGGCTCTCTCATTGCCCTCAAAATGGACATGAGGTCCCCCCCAAAGCCATGAAAGCCTATTTCACCAATGTATGAGGGGTGTATGTGATCCGCATCGTGCAATGGGCAAAAGAAGACTGTGTGTGATATCAAATGAGCCTAGAAAATTATGAAATCAGTGAATCCAAATCCTTTCTTTTGGAGAATCGACAATGTAAGATGGAAATACTTCAATTACTTGTGCATAGCAAAACATGAAGATGACAATGAGAATTATTCAGGGCTTGTGATCATCCTACTTGAAACTTCTCAAACATGCTTATAAATTAACGCTATTGAAGCATGTTGTATGAGAAAAAACAATTTTCACTCGATTGATAGTCGTAAGGGCATAGAGTTGCACTCAGTCGTCACCTTGACCGTCGCACAAGCGATCGCTTCACAATTTTCAACTCGAGCAATACCTTGGCTAAGGCACACATGAAACATTGACTTCAGAATGATCGATTTTCAAACCAACTCTCAAATGACTTCTCTATTTGTAAGATAACGGAGAATTGTCCTAATGAAATTCATATTTTTGATACAGATATACGTCTAGAAACTTTTATCTAAATAAAACTTGGACTAACTTATGACCGAGAATATTTCAAAATTCTCTTTCAGATCAAATGTTCTACATAGGCTTGTTGATACTATACATGTCATAAACTTGTAAGAAGGTGCAATATTCAGATGTCATGGTATAAGGTTTTCATATAAAATGCATCTTTTAACAAGTCCACATCATCTTATGTGAATTATTCACATGACCTGCCATGTGTGCCTTACTCTATTTTACCAAATGTTCACCAAAAAGGGAGTTTATAGATCCACGGTGATTAGTCATAAGTGGACTATGGAAGGGGTTGATTAGAAAGGTTGAATTGGAATTCATAATAAAAATGTAGGTAGTGCAAAAGTCATATTTGTATAGGTGTTCATTAACATGATAATGTAACTCGCATGTGTTGCAAGTGTGGTCTCAAGCATGATTTGAGGAAAGGGTAAAATGCCCACAGTATTCATTTCGAATTGTAAGAGTATACTTATTTGATAATCATGCTAGTGTTTTACATCCAATTGTTTCATTCTAATTTTTGGCTTATGACGGATACACTGCTTACCTTTGTTCTGTTCATCTTCTTTTATTACAAAATTCAAGGTGGACCGTCGAGTGAAATGGATTTAAAATTCCTCTCTATGGGATGTAAGGATACATTAAGGTTTCATGTATCATTTTTTTATACATTATTGACCAAAGTAACTAAAGAAACACTATACCAGTGATTAATTGGATTATTCAAGGGGGTTCGTGTTCCCCTCACAAAAGGGAGGTGTAAAACTGTACAATCTCTCCATAGGTATTTACCAAAATGAATTTGCATTAGTCAAACAAATATGTTTATGACACTAGACTTTCGCTCATGTGAGGGGGAGTAAACACAAGGGGGGATGATGGCACATACGTCTATTTGAAGTTGTAATATTATCATAAATAACTTCAATTTACTCAAGTAAAACAACTTTGCAACACTTCTTTAAACATGATCTGAACTGATGTATTCAAAGGAAACAACAAGGAAAGATGCAAAGAGCACCATGAATATTATGAAGCCATTGGAAACCTATATTGCAAGGTAATGATAATAAAAGTCAATATATAATACTTCATTGTGCTATATTCCTCCGTACAAGCATTCTAAGCAAACTGACTTAAACTTTCAAGGTGTAGGCATGTCACCATTTTCATGTTGCGTGTCATTGTATGTTGTTTCTATGAATGAAATATGTGTGTAGCATAATTATCATGGTCGTGGTGTAAGGGAGATTTCTAGAAGATTGTGTGTGTACAATGTTCTTTTACTTTCTTGTTTTGAAGTGTTGTTTCACTTAAATCACTTTTGTTGAGTGAATGGCCATGGGAAAACAACATGGATTTGATGTGATTTTTTATGAATAAAATTCATAAATTGTCCCTTTAGGTTATGTAAGGTTGTTGTTGGGGAAACTCCTTTGGAAGCTCCTTTTCGTCAGTTTCCGTTCCAAAAACTGAATGTACTCTATTTTCTTCATTGGTGATGCTACGCACACACAAACACGCAAACACACACACACACACACACACACACACACACACAC